>VYZU01044414.1:7430-30108 GCA_013401355.1 Ceyx cyanopectus
CCCGGCATCAGCCCCGCCCCCCCCCCCCCCCGCGGCCCCGCCCCTCCCGCCTCGCCGACCAATGGCGCGGCCGCATCGGCGTCACGTGACAGCCGCTCCCCCGCCCGCGGGCGGAGGTTGACGGAGGGGTGTGTGCGCGCGCGGGGCAGACGTGGCCGCTACCCACAATGCCTGGCGGGAGGCGCCGCGCGCCGGTGCCGCCGCTCCGCTCGGCCAGGTAGAGCGCGCGACACCCCCCTTCCCCCCAGCCCCCTCAGAGCCGTTGCCGGGCAACACGGTCTGCACGCGCCTCTGCGCGCGGCCTTTCCCGCCTTGGGGCGCCTGAGGGGAGGGAGAGGAAGGGGGGGGGGGGCGGTTGGTGTGAGGCAAAGGCGAAGGGCGGGAAGGTGTCCCAGGGCCCTGTGTCTACCCACACGGTGCCCTCGGGTTGGGGGGGGGTCTATGGTTCACTTTCCCGCCTTCCCTTCCTCGCCTTTCCCTCAGAGGCTCCCAGGGGTTGAGCGCGGGTCCGGTGGTGCGTAGCCAAGGGCTTGTCAGCGTTTCTCCGTGCGGTGGAGAGAGGCAGGCGGGCCGCGGGAGGCGCGGGGAGGGCCGGGCTGGGCTTGCGAGGCAGCCGGGGTGAGATCCGGACAATCGGGGTTGGCTGCTGGCGGGGAACGCGGGGGGCAGGTGCGGGGTGGGAGGAGGAGGAGGGTTCTCGGGCCTGTCCGTGAGGCTGTGGCTGCGGGGCTCGGTCGGTTTCCAGTGATCCGTGTGGGCGTCGATGTGTTGGGTGAAGTTTTGCCAAGTCTGTTGTATGGGATTAGGTGGGTTAGTGGGTTGGGGTTATTTCTTTGGGCATCCCTGAGAATGCCAACGTGGCTTTAGTTGTTGTGCTGTTGTGCTTTAGTTCCTGAAGTACCCTGTGGAGTGGGCAAATGAGAGTTGTCCCTGCCTCATGTCACAGCTCTCAGAGAGACAAGAAATACTAAATATGCCTCAAATAAACCCAGAACTGACTTCATTCTGCAGCAGGATTGCTGTGAGAGGCCAATGTCCTGAGCAGCAGCACCTTGGGGAAGCTGGTGTCAGACAGATACACAACAAACCCTGACAGATCACCCCTTGGAAAACCAGTGAGCTTGAAAAGACTGGAAAAAATGCTGCTTTCTTGGGCTTTTCTAGCTGCTGCCTCAGGATCCAGTGCCATCATAACACCCAAATAAGCAAGAGGAGAATTGAGTTTGGCTTAAAAAAGTCTAGTTGAAGCTGGCACTGCTTTCCATCATCTGAGGTTTCCCACCCACAGGAGGACATGAAACCAAAGCCAAGTGTGAGAATTCTGTTTGTGGGGGCAGTGGGGGTTGGTAATTCCCATTTGTGGGGGCAATGGAGGTTGTTAATTCCCATTTGTGGGAGCAGTAGGGGTTGCCAGGTGTGTGACAACTGGAGCAGCTCTAGGGAGGATGGAGTATCCAGGGAGAAACCATTGCAGTTGCCTCATCTCCTGTTTTCCCATGAGTTCTCCCAGCCCTCAGTCACAGTGGAGAGTTGGTAGAAGAGGGAATGGATAAAGATGGGCCTGATGTAGGTGCAACACATCCTATGTCATCTCCAGGTGACAAAATGGATATATAATTGATGGATATATGATTTTTAGAGGAAAACCTGTGTCATTTGTAATGGGCTGGTGAATGTGCAGTTTTTAATGTTGCAAAAAGACATTTAAAAATAGCTCTAAAAAGGCTACCAAGGCCTCTATCAAATTAATCATTTGGCTCCTCTAGAGCTTTGTTGTTTTGAGAGCTGAGTAAAGTAGCTCTTTCATTTTGAAGCTCTAATAAACTTTTTTCTGTATTAATATGTTTGTAATTAAAGCTGAATATTCTGTTACTGTATGTGTATCACCTCTTTACTTAGGTGTGATCTTGCAACCAAAGTGATTTTCTTTTAGTAGCTTCATTTTTTTAGCTTTCTAATCCTGCTCTTAGGGAAGCTGAGGAAAAAATACATATTTTCACTGGGTGGGCTTTGAAGATGATGGTAACAAACCTGGCTGACTGGGGATCTTAAGAGTGTTCATCTAAACACAGTTATTACCTTGTGTGATTTCACAGCACTTACTATTTTCTGTTAGAATAATTCCTCTAAAAATAAGCAGGGGTCTGTAACAAATGGAGTGACTGCTTTTGTTCTGGATTTAGGCAAATATTTATTTCCACATAGATATAAAACTGGAAAGAACACCTTTGAAGGAGTCTGCCTGCTGTGCATGCACCCATGCTGCTGGTAGTGATGTTTGTGTTCTTTGTCAGTTGTAGGAGTAAAACAACTGGTGTTGTTTACAGATAACATTTTCCCATTTTAAATGGCTGAAGTAACAGGACTTCTCCACTTAAAGAACATAGAAACATTTAAATATTTCTATTATTCTGAATTTCTTTTCATTTGAGTGCTGTCCCTGGGATATTTTCAGGCTTTTCCAATAAGCAGACCCTGACAAAAATTGCTGAAGAATATTGTTAGCCAATAAATACCTGTATTAACTTTTGTTTTTCTGTTTATTCTTATCAAATAGCTCAACATGAACATTGTGAAGATCAGTTAAAAAGTGAACAGAAGAGTAATTCTCCTGAGAGCTGGCTACAGGATTCTGTGCTTCTCCTGCCTTGTTCTCTGCCTCTTCCTCAAGCAGGACATGGAGCTCTGTTCCTTCCTTCACTTTAGGTGCTAATCAAGTTACTTCATCAGAGGAAATGCAGATCCATCAAATTACTTCTTGTGCAAGTAAGTTCATGAGGGGAAATTTAAACCTTGCTGTCACATTATTGTTCTTTACACTGAGGCAGCTCCAGAATTCCCTTTCAGGATTGGGGTCCAAGTGTCAAGGTGGTTATTGCTGGAGAACCTTTACAATCCAGAGCTCCTCTGCAATATTGTCATGGTGCTGAGCTGCTCCCATGGGTAAAAATTGTGCATTGCATGTAAATTGTCCTGCTGGGAGCATGGGAACTCACTCAGATTGCAGGTAAAAGTTTATACAACCACAGATTTAATTTCTAGGATGCTTCACTCCAGCAAACCAATCTAGGGCAAGTCCTACAGTGGTTTTGTTTCCTGGTTTTGTGTCCAGCTGATCAAAACACTTTGTACAAGAGGGAATTCTCTAATGAAGAGCTGCAATAACAAGGTACCTGATGAAATCCCCAAGGTACTGAGCAGACAACAGGCACCAGAGGCTTCTGCTGCTGTCATGACTCTGGTGACAGGCTGATGTGCTACACAAGTAAAATAGAAGGGTGTTAATTTGGTTTTTTGTTTAGTTAATGGGATGCCTCTGAAAAGAGGTTGAAGTTTGACAGCTGATGAAGCTGAATTTCTTAAATGGAAAATGCCAGCACATTTTTCAGTGTTTTCATTATTAGCTGCTGCTTGCTTTCTGAGGAGTAAATACCCTTTAAAAATCTGAATGCTGATCATTATTCAGTAAGCACCCTGATTTATATAATCTTTGAGTAGAGGGAAACCGAGGAGGTGAGAGTTCATGGTGGAAAAAAAATAGCTTTTTTTCCCTCTTTCATGCAGAGACAGTGCTATTTTGGGAAAGACTGGATTCAGAACCCTTCAGAATACAGTCACTCAGTTGCTAATCTTGTAAAGCACTCTTAGTGTCATGGTTGGAAAGGTGCTGTAAACATGTCAGTCTGGCACACAAAAGCATATTTCAGCTGTATTCAGAAATCTGTTTCCTTTGGCAGTTTGTGACTGGATGGAACTAGAGTAGCAGCATCTGAGGGAGGCAAAAATGGATTTTTTTTTCCCCCTCCTCTCTGAAGTGCTAGGTGTTGTGTGGGGTAGGAGTCTGCAGAGCAGTGCTCAGAGCTGAGGAAGTGTTTGCTTTTGGCTTCACAGAAATTCTAGCACCTCACCCACCTGATGCTTGGCAGGTAAATAATCCTTTGAATGCTTGTCTTGCTAAACTTTTGGATGCTTTGATTTCATGTCAGGTTTAAAAATATCTTGTTTTGAAAGACTGCCTGCAGGCTGTGTGTTTATTCTCTTAAATGCCTGCTGCTAATATCCTTGGTCTAGTCAATAAATATTTACATACACAACTTTGAGTGACCAGATTCCACAAAGCTTTAATTATTATGCTCTGAAAACTAAATGGTTCTCAAGGAAGACAAGAAAAGAAGACATTTCATGTTCAAGAAATTCCTCTGTGAGCTGGGAGAGATGGATGACATTCCTCTGCTGTCCTGATTCTTGATTGTACATGTAGGAAGTGCATTGAGTAGTATAATTAAGTATAATTTAGGTTGTCTACATCTCTGTTTGTTTGTCAGGCTACTTAAGCATGTCTCAGTACCACAGCTTGATGCAGGGACACTGGGATTACTGCTTGGGTCCCTTTTTCCATCTGGCATTTCTTTACACTACATGTTTTTTTTCTCTCCAGCTATTCTTGTTTGTTTAGCCTGTAATTGTTGTCTCACTAAACAAGAAAGACACAGCTGGAAGGGTACAAGTGCTACAGTAGTGCTAAGGCTAAATCATGGTGTTTCCAGCTCCACAGGGATCTCTGGAGGGGGATTTCTGGCAGTTCAGAGCAAACTATTTGCAAAGAGACACTGATGGCAGATGTGCTGTTGCTTTGTGACCCAAGGGACCTCTCTGGTTGGGACTCTGAGTGACAAAAACCCTCCCAGTGCCCCATTTGAAGGCTGGGGAAGTTTTATGAATCCCAGTGGCATCCATTTCTTTTGGTTTTACCTCCCTCCTGATCTGTTTTGTTGCAGGTTGTCACTGACTCTGCTGGCA
Organism: Ceyx cyanopectus; assembly: GCA_013401355.1. NCBI lineage: Eukaryota > Metazoa > Chordata > Aves > Coraciiformes > Alcedinidae > Ceyx > Ceyx cyanopectus. Next base: position 12,231 of record VYZU01044414.1, read on the forward strand.
ATGTCTATGATTTTATCTGCCTCTGTGGTCCGTGTGAGGGATGGACTCCCCCTCTCTGCTTCTACTGATTATGACCAGAGCACAGGAATGCAGAAATGCAGAAAATATTTCAAATTGCTCTCAAAGAAACTTTCTCAGCTTCCTGATAGATGTACCCTGAAAACTGGACAGTATAATATAAAGTAAGAACTCTTCTGTGTGTCCCATCCTGGGTTGTGTCTGTTTGTGGGTTAAGAAGTTAACAGTTCACATTAGAAGTGATTAATCAAAATTGATTCTCAGCAGTATTTATGTGTCAGAAACTTAAAACTGAGAAATTGTAGAAAGATTTGGAACCTTTAGTAGAAGCTCGTTTGAAATACACAGTATTTTAGACTTCAGAGGAAACATACCCTAAAAATCAGAAATTATTTCACAGGGCACACAGGGATAGGAAGGGTGGGCATGATTTTTGTAGTGGGAAGGCAGTGCTCCATCCAGCACTTTCACAACAATGCTTTTGGTTTTCTTTCCACACTTTTATGATGTGACTCTTTTTAATGGCTATTCCTATTTTTTTTCAGCTAGTCCATTTGATGGCATTACTTGCATGACAACACTGGGTAATTAATAGTTCAGAAGATGCTCTTCTTTCCTCTGCTGGCAGCATGAAACTTGGATTATTGGGAAATAATCTTTCAATCTGTTGTTTACTCAGAATTTTGCTTTTTGTGATAGTAGAATTTGAGATCACACTCCCAGAAGAAGCAAACTGCCTGGATTTCCATTTAAATGTTGCATTTCTTGTCTCACTTACAGCTTTATAAGTTCCCTGGGAGTAAGCTATATGATGCTGTGCACTGAGAATTACCCCAGTGTCCTGGCTTTCTGCTTCCTGGATGAGCTTCAGAAAGAGTTCATCACCACCTACAACATGATGAAGACCAATACTGCAGTCAGACCATACTGTTTTATAGAGTTTGGTAAGGATCTGACTCTTGTTTTCCCTCAACTCTCACACTAAAACAAATGAGTGTTCATTTGATGTGCAATTTAATGCATTCCAATGAACAATGTCCAGTTTATAGCTGCATTTCAGTGGATTTAGGATCCAACTCCTCTTAAAATCAATGAAGAAATTCTTCTGTGGGCATTAAATTAGGGTTTGATCCATACTACTTTATCTCAACTTGTTTATTAGCTCTGTGTTCATTCCAGTAGGTTTATTTTAAGCTTTGTGTGACCAAATCTAGAGTTCTCCTAGTTAATGAGTTAATATATATTAATATTTAACCTATAAACACACTGATGGATGCCAGGTAACAGCTGTTGGGATTCCATTCAAATCTGTCTAATACTACATGTTGAGCAGTTATTTTCAATATTCTTATAATATTTCATAATCTCCTTATAAAATGTAGAAATAATATTTTATATTATTATCAATACATTAGAGCAAAAAGATAGAAAATCAAATACAAGAATAGAAGAGATTCTATTATTAGAGANAATGCCTTCTGTGTTCTACAAGTTGTTCAGTTAGAATGTAGGTCTATTAAAGTCTTCATATCTGAAAAATAGGGTATTAATTTTCTCCACCTATTTTGCCAGCACATTTTATGTTCAGGTGAGTTTTGAATGCAGCACTAAGGTTATTTACCAGATTAAAAGAAAAGCTAAGAATAAGTGCAGTAAATTCATTGTATTAGCAATGCAGTCAGTCTCATGTAGTGAAAAATCATTAGTTCATTCACAGTTATTAGATTTCTAGAGCTTAATTTTTCTTTTTTACTAAAGAATTCAACAGCCCATGCTATATTTGTCACAAACCAGGCTTAGCATTGAAAAATCCAAGCCAATACAAACATTTCCACCAATATATTGCAATTTGTGAAGGATGTAGTACAGAAAAGTGCATGGTCTTGATTTAATTAACCAAAATCCCTAAGGATATACCTTTTCCACAGATAATTTCATTCAGAGGACCAAACAGAGATACAACAACACACGTTCCTTGTCTACAAAGATGAATCTTGCTGACATGCAGACAGAGATCAAGCTGAGACCACCCTATCAAATCCCTGTGTCAGAGCTGGGCTCAGCTAATGGCTTTGCACACTTATCTGTGCCTGAATACAAGGGCACTGGCAAGATATCTGCAGGTAAGCAGCAGCCCTCTGGGTTTTTAGCCTTCAGAAGGAATTTAGCTGTTTTTTCCTTCACACCCAGCTTTGTCACTGGGGTCTTAAAGCAGAAAGCTTATGGTATTTAGCTTAAAAATCTCCTTTGTCCTCTGCTCAAAGTGAGTATCTAAGGAACTCCAGGGGGAGAAATGGGTCTGTGGCTGCTTTACTGAATGGAAGAGACATCTGATTTGTGAAGACTGAGGAAAATGTTTATTTCTGCCCAGTAAGACCCAGTGATGAGAGCACAGAGGCAGGAGTTAGAGCAGTTGGAAGGAGAAGCATCACTTCAGGAGCATCTGTGGCAGTGGAAAGCTCAAGAGCTGTGCTGGGTAGAAGATGTGCTCTCCAAAACAAAGTGCTTGTGTGTGATGTTAACAAGAGCAAAGTGGTTTATAAATGTTTTATTCATTTAAGTGGTCATTCATTGTTTAAATCTATAATTAATTTCACATGGGAGGTAAATATGGAGTTGTGTTAATGAAAGGTTTGTGCTCTCAAGTGAAGGCTCTGAATCCATTGGAGGCCCAGCTTTAGGTAGCTCCCATGTCAGTGAACTTGAAACTTGCCAAGTGCTTGCACTAAGACATGATTTCAGTCTGCCACCTTCAGTCATAAAGAGAATAAAGTGTTGATTTAAAATAGATAATTTCTGCTTTTTTTCCCTCCCTCTTCCATAACTTCTCTTCCAAAAGCAGTTCTGTGTCCTCTCTTCTTTCCAGGTCAACTTTCTTTTTTACCTCTTCCAGTTACTTTTAAGTTCTTTCTTCCTCTGAATCCCTTTTCACTTCCCAGAATTGCTGTAGAAACTCACCATCAACCAGCTGAACAGTGAGAGGTTTCACTTTGCTCCTTCTTCAGCTCTCCAAAGTTGAGATGCTAAAATCACTCCACCCTTGAAAACAACTTGCTCTGGATGTTTGCTACCCACACAGTTTCTCCTTTGCTCTAGGGATAAATTCTCCCCAGAGAGATGCTGTTTACCTGGTATATTTTTTTCCTGAATGTGCTTTTAATGAAAATATATTAATTAAAATATGACTTGCTGTATGTGAATTAAGCATGTTCAGTCAGGTTGGGTAAACAGTGAGTTGGTTTATTACACAGCCTCCCAGAAGCTGTGTTCATTCTGGCTGATGTTGGCTGTTCCTTGCTTATGCATGGGATGGATTTACATCCAAGGTCTCCTGTCTGAGCCTCTTGTGCTGTTCAGGCAGCTGGAAACAGCAGCTCTCTTCCCTCAGGGAAAGTTTTGCTGTGGAGTGGGGAAGAGGAGTAATTATTAATTATCATGGAGCGTGCCAGTTATGGCTGGAATTTTGCTTCCAAGGTGAGTGTAGGTGTTGGCAGCAGGGGGATGACAGCATCCTGATCTGTGGTGGTTTTTGGTTAGGATTTCTATTTTCTGAGCTTTTTGTCAAGGAACAGCTGTCAAATCCAAGTTCCTTTTTGCCTGATGGTGTACTCAATGTGGTGGGATTTTTTTTTTACATTTTATTTTTAAATGAACATCCTTGCAAGTAGAGCAGCTTCTCACATTGGGTAAATTGCCCAAGTTCTTCTTTAAATGTCACCATTTCAATCCAGAATTTGTGCTTTATTTGATCCTTGGCTTGTTTTAGAGAGTTTCTGATTCACTGAAGATTATCTTTGTAAGATTTATGGATGTACTGACTCAAGGTCTGCTGTCCTTTACCCTGCCTTCTCTGACATCCATTCCTCTGGTTTTACCTTTATTTTTTATATTTCAGTGTCCCTTGTTGCTTTGATAGCAACTCTACAATTTATTAAGCCTTGGAGAGCTTCATGACCTCAGTAGGGGTATGCAGTGTCCTTTAAAGTTTTTGGATTTATTTTCACATCTTGAGAAAAGTTAATATTTTATCATCCTTCATAGTCTGTCTTGATTGAGCTGACAAAACTCTTTGCTTTTCCCCCCTGGTTCTTAAAGAGGTGTTTTAAATACATTTTACCACGTGATGTTTAAAACTACCCTGATGAACAGGGAAAATGCCATTATCTGAAGAGACCAGGGAACTATTTTTACCCACCAGTTAATGAAATGCAAATTACTTTTGGCTAAAAACAGTCACCTCCACCTTCAGCTTTTTGCTGCTTTCTAGGTGAGGTGGTTTAAAAACCCAACCAACCAGTTAGGAGTCAGAGAATGGTTTGCTATGGCAATGCCAAGTCTAATCTGATTTATCCCTCCCATCTGCACTACAGTTAGAAGAGCAGTAAGCTCTGCAAGTTAAACATGGGTTATGGTTTTATTTCCAACCCCACAACTGATGTCACTGTTCAGCTCAGCACAAATGAGTTCATTAATTCTGTGTTCCATGTTGAAGTTATCACACACTCATAATTAGACAGCCCTGTCTGCTTATCAATGTGAAATAGCTTTTGTTTGTTGTTTTTAAATACCTTTTTTCTTTAGGTTCTGTAACTTCACAAACTGTTTGGAAAGCCTTTTTTTTCCCCCCTGGATCTGTGCAATGCAAGCAACTGGGATTGACACCCCTCTCTGTTAATGTTCCAGTTGATTACCCTCATTGTTCCCATCTTTCCACTCGGTTGGTTTGAGCAGAGTGGTTGGAGCATGGCTCAGCAGTCCCATTGTTTCCCAGCGTTGCCTACACTGCTCAGAGTTGAGCATTGTTCTATGCCATATTGCTGATGGGTAATGATGGAAGGGGCAGTAATGAGGAACATACCCAGCTGCTGGGAGCCCAGATAAGCCCCAAAGAGGACAAGTGCATGGGAAGAAAGTCTGTTTGGATTTGAATGTGTTCTGTAAAAGACACCTGAGCACTGGCTGGACATTCTGGGTGAGGTTGTACCCTACCTTAGTGTCAGGGCTCTGGGTTTGTAGCACTCACTGGATCTGGCACCTTGGAGCAGCTTCCAGCACCTCACTGCAGCAGCTGATTGTATTGCACCTACATCCAATAAGATAATTATGGATGTGAATTGAAGGAAGGCAGAGTTTTCTTAAGTCTTCTGTTGAAATATTAGATTTTTTTTCCTTCTTTTTAGAAAGAAAATGATTTGGCATTTTGCAGTTTGCTCCAGTGAGCTCTTCTTGAGCCACGAGCTGCTGAGAAACGAGTTGACTGTTTTGTTAAATTGTGAAATTAACTTTCTAAGGACAACTTTGAGCTTTAAACTGTTTTTTTTTTTTCTCTTGTTTGCAGCCCCTCATCACCGTCTGGAAGCCGTGACTCTGCCAGGGATTGTCTCCTTTGTGCTGAGCCTCCTCTGTGGGGCTCTCAACTTAATCCGTGGCTTTCATGCTATAGAAAGTCTTCTCCAGGTATTGCACATGGGGATAACTTCAGTCAGCTCACCTTGATGAACTAAATCTTGCCAGTTGTAGTGCCAAAAATGCTGATTGTGAAACCTGTTAGTGATCTCCCCCTCCTCCAGTTGTTTCATTGCTATATTTAAAGAGTTAAAATCTTTGAGGTGTCATCATTTCCTGAAGGCTGATGAACAGGGGTGATGAGACAGTTCCATTCTAGGTCCTTTTTTGAGTTGTTTTGGGGTTGTTTTTAAAGAAAACCCAAGAATGAAACACTGATCACACAGCTCTGCTTGATTCCTAATGAGATTTTTCTGTGTTGTGCACAAGTCTCTCAGTGTATAAATAGGAAAATAGGAGTTACAAATAGTACTGAGCAGATTTCTGTCACTCAGGGCACTGCTTCTGGAATGTATTCAGTTACCTTTCTGCAGCTGGTGTTTAAGAAGGAATGCCAACATTAGATGAACCTATTTAGGTGATGATAGGGCAGCCAATTAATTTATTCTATATGTTATTGCATCTGGAGGTAATGGCAGCACAGATGGGAGTTATTTTTCCCTTTTCTGACAAATGAGGCCCACTAAAAATCCATTAAAATTCCCCTTAATTTACTTTATTATGGTAAAATCCACAAGATTTAGGGAGGAATAAACCAAAACGTGATTAATGGGACTTCTTCAGAGAAGTCATTCAAAAGCTGCTCTCTGGCAGTGTTTCCTTTAGAACCAGTGTTTTTTGGGGGGAGTTTTAGCAAACCTCTGTTGCAACCTGTAGCTACAGACTCCAGCAAATATGCAGAGCAGTGGGGCAAAGATTGACAGGCAGTTTAGGAGCAAACTGCTTTGTTTTAAACATCACTTTGAGCAGGAACAAGTTGTAGTTCCACGTGGAGCACCTTCTGAGAATGCTGTTTGCTTTCAAGGAAGAAGATTTGCATGAGTAGCCAGTGTTTTCCTGGGTGAGGTTTGGCTTGTTGCAGATGTGTCTGAAATGCACTGAGCATGTCAATTTATTCTGCTCAGCTCTAGAGAAACTAACAACCTGTTTGACTAAGTTAGAAGGGATTTAATTTTATTTTGGTTTGGGTTTTTTAAGCACATCGTGGAAAGATCTATTTATATAAATTCTTCCATCTTTTCCTTCAAGAAAACTTAATTTTCCAGTAATCTTTTTCTGGTAAATTGATGTGCTTCTGTTTGCTCTCACTGCCAGGAAGGCAGAGCTGCTGTGTGGAATTTTACCACAACCTAGTGGCCAGTTGGTGTCTTTTCCTTCCAGCTCCTTTCCATTTTGAGAAGCTGGAGGAGGCAGAGTTCTTCAAAGTCGATTTTAAAGGTAGTTACAAGTGTTCAGACTTGAATTTTCAAAGGGATCTGTAGCAGCTGAGAGCCAGTGTTTGGCTTTTGAAAATCTCAGCATGACTTGTCTTTGAATAAACATTTTGATCAGGTTCCAGGCAACAGTGGCTGTTTTTTTTTTCCCCGGACATAAAAGTAAGCAATGATTAGTGTTAATTCCTCTGCTTTAGTGTAGGAATGACTGTTTTAACAGACAGCAATTAATATTTCTGGTGTTTCACTGAAAGATTGTAAACCATGCCTTTTGCTTTCTGTCCACAGAATGAAGGTGAAGATTTCAGCTATGTTATTGCATTTTTTCTTGGAACAGCAGCCTGCTTGTACCAGGTATGTTCTCCTGCTTGCATAACTCACTGCAGTTTGGAAACATCACCCAGTGGTGCAGAAATGTCATCATGTTGCCTTAAATGTCACACACACTCCAATAGGGCAATTAAAACTCATTTCTGCTCTGTTTATTTATGAATCATAAACCACCATCCAGCAGATTGATACAAAGAGCTGCTTCTTGCTGGCATTTTCCCCCACTTAGTCAATGAAGAGATTTGATTCACTTTGCAGCTTACAATTTATCTCCAAAGACACAAGCAGTGAATTTTATTATCTGAACCAATTTCCTCTGGGAAACTTTGGGGTCAGTCCAGTAACACCTCATTGCTGCACCCCAAAATGTTCCCCACTTGCACATGATTGTGCTCTTCACCACTTGTTGATTTTTTTCCTTCTGCCTGTATTAGATATTAATTCTCCAGGCCAACAATCTGTCCATATCAGAATAGGTGGAGCTCCTCCATTCTTTTTGTTTGTGAAGCACACACATTATTCACTCCTCCCCCAGGTTAGAAACCTTATTCTTGATAAAATGTGAATGTCTGTGCAGTGAGACACAAGGACAAATGTCCTTCCCCCATGGCTGGCTTGAGGAGAGCTCTAAAGAACCCAAGCAGCTTGGAATGGTGGCTTTTTCTTAATATGAAAAATCTATTTGTTGAGACTTGTTCCACACACTGGTGTCATTCCTATAACAAGGAATGGGTCAGTTAATAATAAACATATTTATTAATAATTTTTTTGATGAAGCATATCCTCACTCTTACTTTAATCTTGGAAGCAGCTTCACTCCTTCATATGTCGTCCCTGGAGGTGACTAGGAAATTATTCTTACTGCTGAGATACTAGTACCAACTAATTACTCTTTTACATATGATTTGTAAAACTGTCAGCAAAATCAGGTTACATTTGCTCTGCTCAGAATGGCCAGGCAGATACAGAGGAGCTCCATCTAGATTCTGAACCATGCAGATCACTTCTCTCTGGTTTTACTTTGGAGGAAGGACATAGAAATCTTCCTGATTCTGTCAGTGCTCACAGCTGAGAAGATGTTTAGATACCCAGCAATTACAAGTAGTTTTTGTTAATCCAGCCACAGAGGGAACACATGCTGAAGAAAGTGGGTGAGTTTCCAACAGAATCTAAAATAACCTCAAGTAAATTGTGTTGTCTGTTTGCAAATGCACAATCCTCTGGCCCTTTTTTGAGGAGAAATGAAAACAAAAATGAAGTGGAGTTTCTCTGAGTGATGAAATGTGGCAGATGCCCAAGAAGAACAGGAATGACACACAGATAATCTGATGATGGATGCTGCTAAAAAATCAGTGTGAGTGTGGTTATGTATCCCCAGGGAGCAGCTTTGGAATACAAAGCAGGCCCCAGTGATGTTATCATCTACCTTGATAGAAATGGCTGCAGTCCAGAGGGAGAGCAAACATTTTTATCTTGTAGAAGTCAAAGAAGTACTTTGAACAACAGCAGAAGTAGAGATGCAAAGTGTCCTTTTGGAGATAAAAACTAAGAGACACAAACAGCTTTCCAGGTGCAGCAGGAAGAAGGCAGAGCAGGGAGCTGTGGCCAGGCCTGACATCCTTCTGTGCCCAGAAATTGCCCCTTCAGTGTACAACTCCAGCAGAGCTGGTATTCCTCTCCTCCTGCAGCATCTGAAGAAGGCTGGTGGGTATTTGTGGCTCTCTCCACATCTACCAGTTAATCTGCAATCCAGGAGCAGCCTGCATTGGGGAATTGCCTTATGCTGAGTATTCCCAGCTGCTCTGCCTGAGGAGGATCTAATCCCATGGACATTGTTCCTCCTCCAGGATCATTTGTCTGGAGAGTTGAACCCCCAGTGAAATTGTTTCCCACGTGCTCATCCGATTCCTTTTTTCCCTTCCTTGGCAGTGTTACCTGTTTGTGTACTACACGAGCTGGAGGAATGCCAAATCCTTCCTGACTTTTGGGCTGATCTGCCTGTGTAACATGTACCTGTATGAACTGAGGAACCTGTGGCAGCTTTTCTTCCATGTGACTGTGGGAGCATTTTCCACCCTGCAGATTCGCCTGAGGCAGCCACAGGGCAAGTCCCCCGACTACAACGTCTGACAGCTCCTGCAACAGCCCAAGCAATTCTGGTTCCAACACTTCTCCACTCTCAGGAATGTAAATCTGGCCTCCAAAAGAGGAAACTAGCTGGATGGGGCTTTTTTTTTTTTTTTTAATAAAGCAATGTAAGATGCCAGTGGATGGGTTTTGATTGATGGTTACACTGTTGGTCTTGAAAAATGACAAGCAAGAATAGAGGATTAGAGGAGGAAAATGCCTCATGTCTGTGCCCTGTGCAGGGACACCAAGGTTGGGGGATTTGCTGGCATAAAACACCCTTAATTTGAAAGTAAATTGATGGCAGGAATGCATAACATAAGTGTTTTGCATATGGTGCAAGCTCTTCACTTCCAAAACCAATTTTGCCTTTGTGAGGCAGTAAATAAAGAAATAGATTAGTCCTGGTGCATATCAGCAAACTAGGTTTGGAATATGTCAGATATGAAATTTTGGAATGTGATGTTTTCTTAATTTAAAGGTAACCTAGAAACTCAAGTTTCTGAGCATCAGCTTTGTGGCACCTGTGGCCTGTCTAGTGCTATAAAGAACATTATTTATTATTGCCTTTTCATTGTATATAAAAATCCTTTCAGAGTGAGCTATGTGGACAGGGGTTTTTTTAGTAATTATTCCCAAAGTTCTGCCCCTTAACCCAGGATTTTTGGATGTTTCCTGTGGCTGAAGTTGGGAAAGGCTGAAAGGAGATGGACTGGTGAGTAAATGGAGTGACTTTTACTTGCTGGATTGTTCTTTTTTTTTTTTTTATACATGTAGAAAAAGATTAATAATTGAATCAAACCCAAGATAAACAACAGATAACAGGAAAATAATAAATAAATATAATAAATAAAAAATCTGATTATTTTAAGAGGAAACCAGGGATTTTGCTTATTCTGGTTTATGGGTTGGGTGTTTTTGTGCTGGAATAAAACCTCCTTGATCTAAACCTGTGTGTGGGAGACCTGTTGTGTAACTCCCTGGCAAACCCAGAACACTTAGAGAGTGGCAACCACATGGTGCCCCCAGCACTTACACTGTTGGGTTGGGTGTTTTTTACTATTCTATGACAGTTCTGTACATATTTTCTTTGACTAATTCATACCAAAGTGTTAACTGTTTCAGGAAGTTACTTAGAATGTTGTATTTTATATCAGACCAAGATGAAGGGAGCTAAATATTTTCTTTTTACTTAGGTGGCATTAGTCAAGAAAATGATGCATGGTACAAGCAAGAAGAATTAGAGGATGAGTTTGAAGTGAGCAGGATCAACAGGTATTCTGTCCTTCATAACTTGAGATCAAGACCTCACAGACACCTTGGGGGGCTGCCTGGGCTTGGTGTTGGAGCTGATGTGCTCCCCCCTGTTAGAGAAGAATGGATTCATCAGTGTGACCTGCTTGGGGAAAACACCAAGAGGAGGACTTTGTTGTGAGTCTGTGGTGGACAAATATTCATGTTGTGAGTATAAAACCAGATTTGATCATGCTTATAAAGTCTAGAAGAGTCCTTTTCACTCCCCCTCCATCAATACAGGAGTGCCCAAATCCTGCTTAGTTTTTAACCTCAGGCTGTTGGGCAGTTTTCCATGGCACCATTTCTTCAGGTTTTCTGTTGGCAGAGAATCTTGTTTCTCTGAGACACCTTCTCTTCCTGCTCTATCTGAAGATGAACTTGTAAGGAGTGAAAACTTCCTTTGTTGCCACATCTGGAGCCATTATTCCATTGCAGTGATGCTGCCATGGAATTAAATGCTGATGAGCAGGTATAATGAATAACTGCAGTAGGAGACAGTCAGGGGATTGTTTCCCTGGGTTATGGCACTGATAAAAATCCCATTTCCCAAGGAGAATTAATGAGCATGCTTGTGCATCATCACCTGCTATTACTAGGTGCTAAAACAGGGCTTTTGAACGTTCTCCTTCAGTGTGACTGGTATTAGAACTTGCTGACATTGTGTGAGATGAGGAACAAGGGGCACTAGCCCCAGTTGGAGGTGAAAACTGGCTGGAAATTCCCAGGTTTTCCCCATTGGAGTACAAACTCAGTGTTCAGAGAAGTAGTAGCTGCTTCCCTCCCAATTTTACCTTATGAACTTAAAAATAGAACTGCTCTCTTGAACAACATGTGCTATTTCAGTCTGAAATGTGCAAGACCATTCCCAGGCACTTGCTTTTTTCTGTGGGCTGGAGAGGCAGAGCCCACTTCATTCAGGATTTCTGGAGTNCGAGAGGACTTTTTTTTTTTTTTTTAATAAAGCAATGTAAGATGCCAGTGGATGGGTTTTGATTGATGGTTACACTGTTGGTCTTGAAAAATGACAAGCAAGAATAGAGGATTAGAGGAGGAAAATGCCTCATGTCTGTGCCCTGTGCAGGGACACCAAGGTTGGGGGATTTGCTGGCATAAAACACCCTTAATTTGAAAGTAAATTGATGGCAGGAATGCATAACATAAGTGTTTTGCATATGGTGCAAGCTCTTCACTTCCAAAACCAATTTTGCCTTTGTGAGGCAGTAAATAAAGAAATAGATTAGTCCTGGTGCATATCAGCAAACTAGGTTTGGAATATGTCAGATATGAAATTTTGGAATGTGATGTTTTCTTAATTTAAAGGTAACCTAGAAACTCAAGTTTCTGAGCATCAGCTTTGTGGCACCTGTGGCCTGTCTAGTGCTATAAAGAACATTATTTATTATTGCCTTTTCATTGTATATAAAAATCCTTTCAGAGTGAGCTATGTGGACAGGGGTTTTTTTAGTAATTATTCCCAAAGTTCTGCCCCTTAACCCAGGATTTTTGGATGTTTCCTGTGGCTGAAGTTGGGAAAGGCTGAAAGGAGATGGACTGGTGAGTAAATGGAGTGACTTTTACTTGCTGGATTGTTCTTTTTTTTTTTTATATACATGTAGAAATAGATTAATAATTGAATCAAACCCAAGATAAACAACAGATAACAGGAAAATAATAAATAAATATAATAAATAAAAAATCTGATTATTTTAAGAGGAAACCAGGGATTTTGCTTATTCTGGTTTATGGGTTGGGTGTTTTTGTGCTGGAATAAAACCTCCTTGATCTAAACCTGTGTGTGGGAGACCTGTTGTGTAACTCCCTGGCAAACCCAGAACACTTAGAGAGTGGCAACCACATGGTGCCCCCAGCACTTACACTGTTGGGTTGGGTGTTTTTTACTATTCTATGACAGTTCTGTACATATTTTCTTTGACTAATTCATACCAAAGTGTTAACTGTTTCAGGAAGTTACTTAGAATGTTGTATTTTATATCAGACCAAGATGAAGGGAGCTAAATATTTTCTTTTTACTTAGGTGGCATTAGTCAAGAAAATGATGCATGGTACAAGCAAGAAGAATTAGAGGATGAGTTTGAAGTGAGCAGGATCAACAGGTATTCTGTCCTTCATAACTTGAGATCAAGACCTCACAGACACCTTGGGGGGCTGCCTGGGCTTGGTGTTGGAGCTGATGTGCTCCCCCCTGTTAGAGAAGAATGGATTCATCAGTGTGACCTGCTTGGGGAAAACACCAAGAGGAGGACTTTGTTGTGAGTCTGTGGTGGACAAATATTCATGTTGTGAGTATAAAACCAGATTTGATCATGCTTATAAAGTCTAGAAGAGTCCTTTTCACTCCCCCTCCATCAATACAGGAGTGCCCAAATCCTGCTTAGTTTTTAACCTCAGGCTGTTGGGCAGTTTTCCATGGCACCATTTCTTCAGGTTTTCTGTTGGCAGAGAATCTTGTTTCTCTGAGACACCTTCTCTTCCTGCTCTATCTGAAGATGAACTTGTAAGGAGTGAAAACTTCCTTTGTTGCCACATCTGGAGCCATTATTCCATTGCAGTGATGCTGCCATGGAATTAAATGCTGATGAGCAGGTATAATGAATAACTGCAGTAGGAGACAGTCAGGGGATTGTTTCCCTGGGTTATGGCACTGATAAAAATCCCATTTCCCAAGGAGAATTAATGAGCATGCTTGTGCATCATCACCTGCTATTACTAGGTGCTAAAACAGGGCTTTTGAACGTTCTCCTTCAGTGTGACTGGTATTAGAACTTGCTGACATTGTGTGAGATGAGGAACAAGGGGCACTAGCCCCAGTTGGAGGTGAAAACTGGCTGGAAATTCCCAGGTTTTCCCCATTGGAGTACAAACTCAGTGTTCAGAGAAGTAGTAGCTGCTTCCCTCCCAATTTTACCTTATGAACTTAAAAATAGAACTGCTCTCTTGAACAACATGTGCTATTTCAGTCTGAAATGTGCAAGACCATTCCCAGGCACTTGCTTTTTTCTGTGGGCTGGAGAGGCAGAGCCCACTTCATTCAGGATTTCTGGAGTAAGCCTCAGGGTTGGACTGAGTCCATCACAACACCCACTCTACCCTACTTCTCTTTAAATAAGGCCTTCACCATTTTCACTGCAGCTAAACTGGGATTGTTAATTCTGGTTTGTCCCAACAAAACAGCAGCTCCTGGCTAAGGCTACACGAGGCAGTTTCCAGCAGGTGGCAGCAGTTCTTTGCAGCCCACATTCTCTCTAAATTTGGGTTCAGCTCAACTCTAGCTGGGCTCTTGAGGAGGTTTTTGGTCAAATGGCAGCTGAGCTGCAGCAGCATCACCCTGGAGCTTGGCAGGGCTGGGATCTCACCCTGCTGCTGCTGGGCCCACCATTCCCACCGAGTTCCCGGTGTCCTCTCCACACCAGCCTCCCATCTCAGTCTGCAGCAAAGAGGTCAATGTTTATCACTCCCTCTGCTTCACACTGGTTCATGGAATTTAACAGGGAGAGGGAAGAGGAACCCAGGATATCCCTTTTTTGCTGTTGTTCCCCAGAGGTGTAATGGGAGTGGTTTAATTGATCTTGAATCAGGTGATTCTGGCTCCTGCAATTGAAAAGCCTGGGGTCAAGAGACTAGAAATTGGTGTTACCCAGTCCCAGGGTGGTTCTGTGCTTTGTTTCCATCTCCTACCCAACTGTGGGTGATCTTTCCACTAGCCAGCTGCAGCTACAATAAAACAGAGACACTTCACCAGTGAAACAGTGTTTAATATCCTTAAATTACTTAAATAGATTTCAATTTCCATGGGAAATCATAATCGTCTGCGTTGTTGCAAGGTCCAAAGAGCAGTGTGTGAATACCTCTTGACATGATCATGACACACTGTCAACAATCACAGCTAGAGATACTGGGGGGGGGGTGTTGAAATCTCATTGACAACACAACTCCAAAAGGTGAAGTGCAAGGTTGAGGCGACTGCAAGAGGTTCAGAGAGCAGCAAACCTAAAAACAAACCCCAGTGGATGGCAGGAAGGCAAAGAAATGGTGAGGGGGGTGAAGGCATGGAGGGGACAGGGGTGTCACAGCATGAGGCAGCTCAGGGGGGGCTGCAAACCAAGACAGATGTCACGGGGCAAAAGTATAGTACAAGGGCAGACTTGGCAGTTTTCCAGAAGTCAGGATACTATACTTTTCCAAGATGTTGGAAAAAAGGGGGGGCAGTGCCATTTAAGCTGAAGTTTAAATGGCTCGATGCTGGGGGGTTAGGTTCAGCAATGTGGCAAATTAAGACAGGATTAATTAAACCCAGAGGTTCTCACTGAACTCTTGGTGTGGAGGAGGGAAAGACAAAGCAATGGCCACCACCATAGTGCAATCGTGAAGCTGATGATACTACAGTCATTCTGCCCTGAGAAGAGTGGAAAACAACTTTATTAAATGTCCAAAGAGTGGAGTCACTTTTAGTGCTAGCCAAATTCAATATCAAAACTCTCCCCTCATAGAATATAAAAAATAGAGCTTTTTTTTTTAAATTATTTTCTTCTTTTTCTTTTTTTTTAATAAAATACCAAGGGATTATTTTTTTTTTCCTGAAGAGTTAAAAAAGATACATAAATGAGAACAGTGAACTATTCATAAACCCCACCCCCCCAAAACTAGAGAGAAAGAGTTCCCCACAAGATCAATGGCACTGCATTTGTGAGGTCACCCACCTCATACACACCTGCTGTGAAGATCACCTCCTGCCTGCCCATGGCAAAGCTGAGCTTCAGGCAGTTCCCACTGCAGGGCAGTCACCTCCAGGCTGCAGCAGACAGCTCCTTGGCATGATGGCAGTGACAGTACCAGACAACCCCCCCACAGCAGCAGGGCTCTAGCAAGACCACCTATGAAACATTATTTTTTCAAAAGAAAAGTTCAGAGAAGCTGATTTTTCTCTCTTCTTTCAGAGCTCTGGTTAGAGTGAGTTAGGAGATCTGCTCAGAGCTCTTTGGTGTTTGACTGATCCTGCCTCAGGGGCTAAAACTCAAAGGTCCTGTTTCCAGCTGTTAAGAAGCCACTTGGATGCTGCATGGAACAACCCTGGGGCTACCAGGGTTTGGGTTCTCCTCTTCTTTGGGGGTTGTAGATTATTTATTTTCTGGATTTTATTTGCATTTTTAAAAGGCATCTGGTTCAGCCTGGAAACTCACCTGGTTGGTGTTGGTTGATTGTATAGTGATCATCTGAAAACTGCCAAGTCTGTTCAGAGTGTTACCAACAAAAAAAAGAGAGATTACACAGAAGTCTACAGGTTGTGTCCACCTCCCAGCACACCTGCCTGCTGGCTGAGAGATCACTGACAAAATAGAGAATTTGGTTTATCTGGTAGAGCTCTGTGTTTGCAATAGTACAAAATAAAAAAAATACCAAAAAAAAAACCCAAAACCCCACAACAAATTTCAGGGGAGTTTTCACCCCCCCTGCAAAGTGTCTCTTGTTTACAGCTGGTCTGGCCCGTGTCAACGGAGAGATGCCAAAGGAGAGCACAGAAGACTTTTGTAATAAATAGGGTTGTGGAGCCCTCTTTCTTCATCTCCATCTTCCCCTTCATCAGCTGGGCCAGCCCCATCCAAAGAGCTGTGGAGAAGAAGGGCAAAGAGGGGGGTTTTCACACTGCCATGTTACCAGTGCCCCTCTGCAAGGCCTTTTTTTGTCACCAGTGGGTGTCCCTTTGGAAAGCCCAGTCAAGAACAGCTAATAAAAGCACAGTGGTACACTTCAGATAGCTGGCAGTATGGGATGGAAACAGTATGGGAGTGCAAATCCATTCCAAAACAATGCTGCTTGGTTTGTTTTTTAGTGAATTGTACATTCCTTCAAGCCAGGAACTGTGGTGCTGAGTCAATAAATACTTAAATAGCTTCTCCTCTCATCCCGTGGTAGCAGCCTCAGAGCTTCCACCCCCAGGGCTTAGCTGGGAGCCCCACAGCACACATCTTTGGTCGAGGAGCTCGTGGCCAGAACACCTCCCAGGTGCTTTCTCCTCTTTCCTTCCCTGCTGGCAGGGCCAGAGAGGTTGCTGAGCTGGCTCTAGAGTCACAGGGGGAGGTTCAGCTGCGTTGGGGTGTTTCCAGCCCTGCTGCCCAGAAGTGGTTGGTCCCCAGTCCCGAGCCCGTGTAGTGCAGCTCCAACCTCTGCTAACTGCTGGGGGGCCCCTGGTTCAGAAAGTAGGTGGTCATCTCTCCTTTGCCCTTCACCTTGATGACCCCTCTGTACTCCAGCTGGTAGTTGTTGGCTGCCAACACCTGGTACATGTCCGTGGTGACCTGCAGAACAGAGGAGAGGGGGCAGGTGCTTGTCAGGCTTCCACAAGGGGTTGTCCTTGGCTTCTGGAGGCAGCCAGGGGTAAGAGTACAGTGGCATTGACTGGGTTGTGTCTAAGGAGGTTGACTTGGGAGTACTGTCACTAAAAGGGTAGCAGAGGAGGCAGAGCAAAGCCTAACAACTGAGCTACTCCAGGAGTCACACCAGGATCACAACTGGGGAACCCCCATTGTTCAGGATAAAACAAAGACATTCTAAATCCACTTCTGGCTGCTCAGGTGGATTGGATACCACTGGAGCAGGAAAATAACACATTCTAAAAGGCCTTCCCAATGACTTAGTGACCCCTGATTGCACTGGAACAACCCACCCAGCAGCCTCTGCAGATGCCATTCAGTTGGGCTTTTCCAACCGGAATGATTCTATGATTGTATGAATAACAATCGCTTGTGTTGCAGAATAACAGAAGTTTACAGACTAAATTTACTGAGATATTTATTACAATGTAGTTTTTTTTTTTCACTTGTTTTTGGCTGGCTTTAAATATTGGTATTTTTTTATCTTCCTACTGCTGTGCTGAGTTGCTTAACTGGGATGAAACTCGTTCATGGCCCATCTGATAGGAAAGGCAGAAGCTGACAGGACAACTGCCATTCCCCAGCTTGCTTTCAGCACTGTCAATAACTGCAGGGCCCAAGCAAACAACCCCCAGAATGCCAGTTGTAAGTGTTTGCAAGGCCTGGGTGGCTCGTGGCTGGCAGGGTGAGGTCTGGAGTGCCTGCTGACCTGGATCCTGTCGGGCACGCCGGTGCTGTCCATGCGGCTGGCCACGTTCACCGTGTTGCCCCAGATGTCGTACTGCGGCTTCCGCGCGCCTATCACCCCCGCCACCACTGGCCCGATGTTGAGACCTGCACGGAGGACAGAAAGCCCACATCTCAGCCCCAGCTCCTGCCAGACACACCATGAATGAGGTTTAGCTGCCATCTGGCTGCAGGGGAGGGGCTGGTCACAAG
>VYZU01044415.1:12693-27282 GCA_013401355.1 Ceyx cyanopectus
CCCTCTGCTGTTCTCTGGGTCAGCTCCCTACACAGTTTAGTCATTGCTCCTCACTCAAGGTCTTCTGTTCTCACTCATTGCCAGCCTTGAGCTCCACAGCGGCCAATCCCTCACTCCTACAGTAAGATAGGAAGGAGAATAGGGAGAAAAAGGCAAAATCCAGCAATACAAGAGCAGAATAACAATAATGAAACATTATAAAGACAGTGATATAAAATGAACCAAACTGCCTAAATCTACACCTATGGCTCAGCACCAGACTGTGCCCCAGCTGGGCCCACCCTCCACATTTACATTGAGTAGGCATGATGCCAGCATGGTACTGAATATCCTATTAGCTGGTTTGGTCGTCTATCCCAGCTATGGTCCTATCCCACCTTCCAGTGAAAACTGACGCTATCCTATTAAAACGTAGGGCACCATCTCCTCTGGGCTTGCTTCCATTTTAGGGGTTTATTGGTCACAGATGGAGAAAAGCACTCATAACTTCAAACTCTGGAAAGTGTCTACTCTAAGGTATCATGTAGTCCCCATCCTCTTCAATCAATGAGCAAGCAAGCTTTCCAGAAGGTAAGTTACCTCACTGGCTTCAGAACCCTGTCTAAAATCAGGTAAATCACCACTGAAAATAAAAGAAGCCCAAATGCCTGGCTTAGATTAAACATTAAGCTTCAGAGGCTTTTAGGCAATTTAGACAAGTCACACCCTTAGGATCAGAAAACCTTCCCTCCACTCACTAGCCACAGAAAAATCTTCTTTCCCCCAACAACCTTAAAAGACCAACACATAAAAACATCACAAATATATCAACATAAGAGAGCAGAGGAGATCAGATACAAACACCCTTACATATCTTAGAAAACCAGAAAATGTGTCTGGGTAACATGTTCACATGATCCTAAAAAGTGATGGAAAATCTACCAAATAATCCAGCTGATGCTTTAGTTTTTTCAGACTTTTTAGTTCTTCCCTCTGAGCAACAAGTGTTTCTTCTGTTTGTGACAGTGCTATGACTTCTTTCATAGCAACTGCACCTTCCAGCCCATTCTTTCATTAGTTCACTGTTATACTTCTAATTAGCTAAACAGTTTCCCTCTCTACAGTTTTGCTTTGTGATTTCCCTTTACGTCCAGGAAAAGACAGCTTTGTTCCAAACAATCCCTTCTCAGTGTTGCTTACTCAGATTTGTGAACTATTTTGACTGTCAGTCATATCTGCTATTCTGTGGCCTAGTAGTACATTTTATATATTCAGAAGTCCTCTATTTCAGTAACTAATTATTTGGTTTAAAGAAGTTTAAACTACACATGTAATTATTTCCAAGTACAGGAGTCTGATTTGACAGTTTTCAGTCATCTGAGTATTTCCACGGGTACTATCACAGAAAGTTATTTCATACCTCTTGTAGACAGGTTTTAGTATCCTTTCTATGCAGATTAGGAAAAATGAGGTATAAAGAGATGAAGCTGCTGTTTATTGTTACACTGAAGTTATTTGCAATACTGAGATGCAAGGAAATAAAATCTATTGAGTCTGAAGCTCAAATGTCATCCCTAATTCTCAGCAGACAACACCAATGGTCAATATTTCTTCTGTGAAGAAATATGTGAAAATTGGAATATGTTTTAGAAATGTACATTTTCACTAAGAAAGTATATGAACACTTACTTGCATGCTAAAGACTACAGCTAACCTGTTGCACAAGCAATCATTACAACAGGGAAACATTCTTGTTTGAATAAATGAGTCAATATAATTATCAGTATGCATAGTCATGCTACCTAACAACTTGGACTGTGTACTGTCATGGTACAATTCAGAATAAAATAGAAAAAAAAACACCTTTATACATTAGTTTTCTCAGATAACCTGTGGTGAAATCCACCAAAAGCCATACTCATAAATGTATGTTTATTTCATGATATGTCTAGAAAAACGTGTTCTATTTCATCCTTTTTAATTACAAGCCACTTCCACCAGCTTTCCTTTATTTCCTTTGAGCAATACATAAGTTTGCCTAAAAAAAAAAAAGTTTCAGCAAGTTATGAGCATGTACAAAGTAAGTTTCATAATAAAAATATTTTTGTAAAAGAATAAGGGGTAGCATTTTCCTGCTAAAATAATTGTACTAGGAGTATGAAGACAGTAGCTAAATTCAAAACAATTTATATTTTGTATAAAAAATATATCTTGGTTTGGATAATATATTGTCCTTACATACATTTGTGTCTGGCATGGAAAATATAATGTATGTGGATAACTTGAGCTTCTGAGTGGTCCATTAAATAACTTCTGTCCTTAAATTAAAGTACAATTGCAATTATTTGTACTTGCAGAAGCAGGATTCACCTGTACGGAAGATACTCCTGTAAAGTTAATGTTAAATCATGTAATACCTCTGCAGTCCAATTTATTCCTAAGTAATACTAATAAAATTCTGCCAAAACTACTAAAAAACAAAAAAAAGCCATCAAAAACAAACCCAAACAACACAAAAAACTGAACCCAAACAAAAACCATGAACAGAAGTCCATGCAGTTTGTATTACCTTTGCATGCTATCTATATCCAACATGGAAGACATAGCTAGTATCTCTGAACTCCAACAGCTGCAAAATGTTGTAAACAACCAAATGTGGAAAGTGAATGTCTCAGGATGACCAGTTTTTATTTTTACGAAATTAAGGTTTTATATCATCAAACACTAACAAGTAACTAAAACAGCAGGTTTAAAACTAAGATAGTACAGGGATGCTTCTGTGACATGACAGGCTCTATGATGGATGCAAACATCAGTGTGTTATTTCTGATCATGTCACTTTGTCAAAGACAGCTTATAAACCTGTAATCCTTCACAACATTCATATTATTGACAAGAAAGTAGGTTTCAAGTCCTGTATATAGCAACCCATCATAAACTTTAGACACAAGTTAAACAATCCTTTCTCACCGACACTGTATCTTTGGATTGATTCTATAACATCAATACAATGAGGTATGATATTATTCCTAAGAGGCACTTTAACGGCTGAAAGGGCCATACTATCACTCAAAAAAGATATCTCTACTTCAACTAACTTTTTAACATTTATGCCAATGTATTTTATATTACTTTCTAAGTAAGTAAAAGCTGTTTTGAAAGGCTAATTCCTCATTATTTTAAAATATTTTTCTTCATTTGAATTTATTTCTTATTTTCAAATGTCACTTACCTATCTCAGTTTCCAGAGATCTTTCCTGTCATGTCTCTACAGAAATTCAAATTACACTTCTAGAAAGAAAGTAATAAATACCCACCCCCCTCTGCAATAATCCAAAACACAAAAGAAGAGCTATTTTAAAATAAAGTATTTTTAACAGAACCACAGAATTGTTGGAAGGGACCTCTAGAGATCTTCTAGTCCAACGCTTCCACCAAAGCAGGTTTGCCTTTACACAGGATCACAGGACCTTACATATGGCCTTGTTGAACCTCATTAAGTTCCACTCTGCCCAACACTCCAGCCTGTTCATGTCACGCTGGGTGGCAGCACAGCCCTCTGATGTTTCAGCTACTCCTCTCAGTTTTGTACCTTCAGCAAACTTGCTGAGGATGCCAGACCCAGCACTGACTCCTGGGAACACCACTGGTTACAGGCCTCCAACTCGACCCTGCACCATTGATCACAACCCTCAGAGCTCTGTCACTCATCCAACTTCCAATGCACTTCACTGTCCACTCATCTAAGAGACAATGTCAAAAGCCTTGCTGAAGTAAGAGCAGATGGCATCAACTGCTCTCCTCACATCTAACCAGGCCAGTTATGACACCACAGAAGTCTCAGGCTGGCCAAAAACTATTTCCCCTTAGTGAATCCCATTGCTCCTGTCTTCTCCCTGAAAGGCTCCGCTGCGTCTCACCCCTTGCTGGCCCTCTTGTCACGGCACCCTCCCCTAGTGCAGACTGGCCCGCACTGGAGCTGGTCTCCTCAGCCAGTTCCCAATGTGTTACTTCCACCTCATTCGGATTTGCCGCAGGTGCTGCTACTCCGCCCGGGCCGCCTCAGCAGCTGCCCATGGGCTGCCGGCACCGGAATGGCCCAGCCACTCTCCAGCTTCAAACAGCCCCACGAAAAGCCCTCTGCCGACCCTTTTCGTCCGATACCCCTCCCGAGCGCAGACTCACCACATTGGAGCTGGNACAATTACAGGGAATCTGGAATAGCTCTAATACAAGAAAATTGCGAAGGTTACTAAAAAACAAAAAAAAGCCATCAAAAACAAACCCAAACAACACAAAAAACTGAACCCAAACAAAAACCATGAACAGAAGTCCATGCAGTTTGTATTACCTTTGCATGCTATCTATATCCAACATGGAAGACATAGCTAGTATCTCTGAACTCCAACAGCTGCAAAATGTTGTAAACAACCAAATGTGGAAAGTGAATGTCTCAGGATGACCAGTTTTTATTTTTACGAAATTAAGGTTTTATATCATCAAACACTAACAAGTAACTAAAACAGCAGGTTTAAAACTAAGATAGTACAGGGATGCTTCTGTGACATGACAGGCTCTATGATGGATGCAAACATCAGTGTGTTATTTCTGATCATGTCACTTTGTCAAAGACAGCTTATAAACCTGTAATCCTTCACAACATTCATATTATTGACAAGAAAGTAGGTTTCAAGTCCTGTATATAGCAACCCATCATAAACTTTAGACACAAGTTAAACAATCCTTTCTCACCGACACTGTATCTTTGGATTGATTCTATAACATCAATACAATGAGGTATGATATTATTCCTAAGAGGCACTTTAACGGCTGAAAGGGCCATACTATCACTCAAAAAAGATATCTCTACTTCAACTAACTTTTTAACATTTATGCCAATGTATTTTATATTACTTTCTAAGTAAGTAAAAGCTGTTTTGAAAGGCTAATTCCTCATTATTTTAAAATATTTTTCTTCATTTGAATTTATTTCATATTTTCAAATGTCACTTACCTATCTCAGTTTCCAGAGATCTTTCCTGTCATGTCTCTACAGAAATTCAAATTACACTTCTAGAAAGAAAGTAATAAATACCCACCCCCCTCTGCAATAATCCAAAACACAAAAGAAGAGCTATTTTAAAATAAAGTATTTTTAACAGAACCACAGAATTGTTGGAAGGGACCTCTAGAGATCTTCTAGTCCAACGCTTCCACCAAAGCAGGTTTGCCTTTACACAGGATCACAGGACCTTACATATGGCCTTGTTGAACCTCATTAAGTTCCACTCTGCCCAACACTCCAGCCTGTTCATGTCACGCTGGGTGGCAGCACAGCCCTCTGATGTTTCAGCTACTCCTCTCAGTTTTGTACCTTCAGCAAACTTGCTGAGGATGCCAGACCCAGCACTGACTCCTGGGAACACCACTGGTTACAGGCCTCCAACTCGACCCTGCACCATTGATCACAACCCTCAGAGCTCTGTCACTCATCCAACTTCCAATGCACTTCACTGTCCACTCATCTAAGAGACAATGTCAAAAGCCTTGCTGAAGTAAGAGCAGATGGCATCAACTGCTCTCCTCACATCTAACCAGGCCAGTTATGACACCACAGAAGTCTCAGGCTGGCCAAAAACTATTTCCCCTTAGTGAATCCCATTGCTCCTGTCTTCTCCCTGAAAGGCTCCGCTGCGTCTCACCCCTTGCTGGCCCTCTTGTCACGGCACCCTCCCCTAGTGCAGACTGGCCCGCACTGGAGCTGGTCTCCTCAGCCAGTTCCCAATGTGTTACTTCCACCTCATTCGGATTTGCCGCAGGTGCTGCTACTCCGCCCGGGCCGCCTCAGCAGCTGCCCATGGGCTGCCGGCACCGGAATGGCCCAGCCACTCTCCAGCTTCAAACAGCCCCACGAAAAGCCCTCTGCCGCCCCTTTTCGTCCGATACCCCTCCCGAGCGCAGACTCACCACATTGGAGCTGGTCCCTCGGCGCGTAGAGGCCCTCGCGTGTGAGCTGCTGTACCTCGTGTGCCCGCTGCGTGTCCCGAGCACACCCCCCCCCAGGTGACACCACTCGCCGCTTATTCGCTCAACGCTCCCAACCAGCTGCTTTTATGGTGGGGGTGTCTCGGTGTATTCCCGTTGGGAAGGTTCCGCCTCGTTAGGATCTGCTGCTGGTAGGACTGCTCCACTCGAGTCGGCTCAGCAGCTGCCCACAGGCTGCCGGTCCCAGCACGACACAGCTGCTTTTCCAGCCTCGAAAAGCCCCCAGCAGAGTCCCTCTCCGGCCCTTGTCGCCGAGATTCCCTTCCCCGGTGCAGACTGGCATGCACTGGAGCTGGCCCAATCGGCGAGTCATAAAATGAATCTTCTTTGTCTGTGTCTACTTAGGGGAAGATATTTAAGAATATTAGTTCTCAGCTGTACTCATCCAAAGCCCTGACTCACAGCTGCTATCTATCTATCCATTTGTACTTTTTTTTTAGCCCAAAAGCTATGACTGAATATGGAGGAATAAAAAAAATATTACTCATCAAAGTTCAAAGCATCATATCCCTGTACTCCCAAATTCATATAGCCAGTACAGAGTTGTAGAACTCCAATGTAGGGGTGAGGGAAAGAAAAAAAAAAAAAAAAAAAAGCTGTAAGAAGCAGGTTTTATACTTAGTTTCTTCCAAAAGTTAAAACTGAACCACTTTCACCAGCCTCCCTTTGTATTTTGGTACAAAATGTGTTTCTCCATATGTGATATAAATTACTGTCTGATGAAATTTAAACTCCTCTTTACTGGCCTTTCAGAAGCACTTGGTAAAGAGGTATTGTTCTAGTCAGTCTCACTTGAGGATTTTGGTTACATGTTACAAATCTTGAATTCCAAAGCTAGCCTGGGGCATTGTTTCTTAAGATAACTGTAAAGATTGATCAATTAGTGGGGACAGGTATATTCTTATTTGTCAATACCATAGTAAATACTTATTTGGTCAAAGGAGAGGATTGGAATTACTGAGTTTTCACAGCTGTGATGTTTATATTTATTTCTACAAAAAACTACAAAAATTTGTAACTCTTAAAGCTTCTTGGAAGTCACAGGGAAGGAGGACATCTTTGCTTTACATTCAGAGATTCAGGTCAGCATCTCTGAAATCTTCCTCTCCTGCCTTCCTTCTTTCATTCTCATTTCTTCTAGGAATAATTCCTGTTTGCTAAATTATCTGGTAGAGAATAAGGCCATTCTTGCAAAAGCTGTCACATTCAAAAACAGTATCTTAAATATAGAAGTAAGGAAAACTATTCCCTAATTGCTCCAATGTTGCAGAGAAAACAAACACAAAAAGAACAAAAGACATTTGTGACTAAATGAGAAAAGAGTATCTCAAATTCTTCTCAGACGCGTTCCTTGGAGAGCTGGCAAAACATTTTGAGGTTCTGTCAGAAACAGCACTGCACTCCTGCGAGGACATCTGTACTTTAACTGTCAAAGTAGTTTTAAACCTCAGTTCACTTCTCTGACCTATTTCAATTACAGACATCTAAATAGTATCATTAACCAAAAAAAATGTTTCTATTTTCATTGAATCTAGCGTATCTCCACTATGCACTTCTCTCCCAGTCTTGATATTTGCTTTCAAGATGGATTGCTGCAGTACACCCAGAAACAGGACTGACTCCACAAAAATGCTGGGGAAACCACCAGAATCAGAATTAAGAGTTCAATGACAATATGTCACTCTCCTTTTTTCAGATTTTATGCAGGTAATTGCAGAAGGCCCTTTTCTGTTGTATGGACCAGTTAGTGTTAAGCCCTTCAAAACGATGAGGGCATTATAATATTATTACTGTTGAAATATAACTCATTTAAATTTAGAAATTCTGTTTCCAGGAAAAAAACTTAATCACAGAAAGCTTCCACAGTGCTGAAAGGAGGGATTTAATAATAACCCTACATCATTCTCAAGGCTGAACCAGGCTTGATGCTGAGTATGTAGATAATATATTGAAGCCTTTATTCCATTTAAGATGATTCAGTGTTTTCAGACAGCAGTAAGTAGGTAAACACTTTCCTAGAGAAAATAAACAGTTCTGAAAAAAGGGTTTAGTTACTTTCCTCTGTGCCTCACCCTCTTGCCCCAAATCCATATTGCATGTGTGAACACTTACATGCAAACAAATGATCACTTTATCGTATAACCTATCACTATACAATATAGTACAGCTGATGATACTAGGTAAAACCCTCTTAAATGTCTACTTGAGCCTGGAAGTGATTAGCATGATTCATTACTTTGCACATTAAAATAGTTAGCAAATCAGCACTCTTTTACAGATGTGATGAACAATTTAGCATTCCTATCTCCCCAGTTACTACTGCATCTCTAAAAAGCAATGCATCTTTAAGATCATGGGATGTGAATCTTTTTGTGATAAGAAACTCTGCAGCTTACAGGACACTATGAGTGTAATACATCTTCTGTCTTAAAAGATCTTTTTCCTTTTTAAAATAAAAGGTAAGTTTTCCTGCTTAGAAAAGATTCAGAATGATACCATCAGAAAACTCTTTATTGCTAGAAATTCCTTTTGTTATCTGCACCAGAGATATGGTGCAGTTTGAGCAATGTAGCTTGAACTTCCTTACATTGATCCACCAAGTTTCTTTGAGGATCTTCTGTGGATCAATGTAGGCAAGCAACTGAAGAGGTTACTTGTAAAAAGAAGAGAAAAGGTCTTAGGGTTTAAGGCCTATTTAACCTATTGTAGGAGCCAGGAGACAAAGCTGTTGTACATTCCACCTGGTTTTATTTTGCATAAAGAGTGACCACCAAGTAATACGCTGAGAATTTGTAATGTAGCATTTATGATACTCAAATATTCTCTGTTCTGAACATATAGGAACATTTTCTCTTTCACTTAGCAACTTTGTTGTTGTTGTTTTTGTCTTTTTTTTTTAATAAATTTGAATTTTTTTTTTTTTTCTTTGCAACTTTTTTTTTTTTTTTTTTTTGTTTTTTTTTTTTTTTTTTTTTGTAGATTAGAATCTATTAAGGCTTTCAGGAGAAGACCTTGTAATCCTTTTCAGGACACATAAATAAAAAACTCATGGTCAAAGGGAAGGCTTTAAGCAGCAGGCTACATTATAGACAAAGGAAAGGTGGAAGCTGGCATCTTACTAGCCATTTAACAGGATCTGTTAAAGAAATGCATCTGCTGCTGTTTGCCTAAAGATTATAGGTATGTCCTTAGGACTGAGCTTGATTCTTCCTGTAATGAAAGTAGTGAGTATTTCAGCAGGCTTCAGTTTAGAAAGAACTTCTGTGTTTTTCCTATGGGCAAAGTCTTGCTAATCAACAAAATCTTGACCTTGTGTTAGTGCTGAGAGCTATCTTAAGAGTTTCTGTCTGGTTTCGATGATGGATAGCAGTTAGTTGACTTACAAGCCACAATTACCTGCCTTGTCACTTTTCTTCCAAAATACTCCAGGATGTGTAAAACACACTGAAAAGTCTTACCAATCAATAAGATGATCTAAGTATGATGTTACCCAGTAGAACACACCTGTAACCAATGGACACAATTGTCAACTGTGAAGGAAATTAAGTACTTCAGGGTTCCTTGGTGCAAAACTGTTCAGTGTCATGATTCATTAAACACTAAATCAAAATTATGCATTGTCTGGCAAAGTATGCATGTCTGCCACAATCCTCTGCTGTTCTTGATGCACACATCTGTCACTAGATGTGTCTCAATGCTCAAATTAGTTCCTTTCCAACACCTGCCTGCCTGCCCAACAGAACAAGCATGTTCCATATATTTATAATAGGATTGTTTCCTTATGAAAAAAAAAAATAAAAAAATCCAAGCAATAAATTTCTTGGTTGATTTAAATGAAAAACCAAAATGTTTTATATTTAAACAACCACACACACACTCCCATACAAACATATGCACAGATATGCAGAGGAGGCATAATACTACTTAAAAGACAAAACGTGTTTTTTTTGTCACATACAATATTATTCATGTCAGGTTGTAGCATATAACTGCTTTTTAATAACTCTTGACATTATTTTGTTTTATTTAAGAGATTTAAGTTGTGAGATAAGCCAGTGGTAAAACTGGCATATTGTTTTGGAGGAGGCAAAAGTTGATTTGAACAGAGTCCGATGGCACATATTTGTTATATCTATGCATTCCTGTTTCATTTTCTCAGGACACAACATTAACATTCCTTCCATTTAGGAATAAATGTGAGCAGATGTTTAATTAAATTGTAATGTACTGTAAATAGTATTGCAACTGCCAGTAATTGGGTTCCTGTAGCCGTAATTGTTTTTACTGGCCATTACCAATGGTTTTGTATCAACAACTTGCAACATTCAGCAAATAAGTTCACACTGTCTTGGAATGAAGATGTAGGGAAACAAATGCCATGAGATGCCAGGATTTTCTGTCATAGCAACATGTGTGGGTAAATTTTCCTTCTCTCTTTGGCTCCCTTGCTACCTATCAGAGAGACTAGTCTTTTTTTTAAAACTCAAATTTGCTTGAGTTAAGCAATGCAAATTTCCAACACCTGAAGAGGTGCTCCCAATTGACCCTAGAGAACTGGTATGTAATTATTTGGAAGTTTCAGAAATGCCTTATTTAGATATGAATAAGAATGCAAAGCACTGACTTATTTTTTACTAGCTCCACTAATTTTTTTTGTTCTACTTTTACTAAACCAAAGAGATTTGGAGGAGAATATGTAATCCCATGGAAGTTCAAGTACAAGTGAAAAATAAAACAATGAACTAACAATTTTTTTCCAGAATTTATAAATGCATTGTGGCTAGTAAAAACCACTCAAATCCTATTGTCAATATATGGCCATTTTTTAAAGACTTTTTTTTTTTCAAGCGAGCATTTACATAAAAATATATAAAAGTAATATGCTTGATATGTGTAAGGAGATATTTTAAATGTTATTTTTTCTCCTCAAAATGATACTTTCCCTTCTGAGCTATGGCTGCACTTATTCCAGATGAATAATATTTATTTCCTGCCTTTCTTAAAGGCTTTTTCTTACAGCTATTATTTTTCTATAACACATTGTAGATTGTGTCATTTTCTTTAGTGTGTAAACCTTCTTTTCTGATAGTCAATAAAGTTTGGCAAAAATAGCTACTATTTTTATCCATTTTTTCACCATTATATCTTCCTGGAGTATTCTCTTCTGTCAGCAATTTATTTTCAATCCTCTCAGTGCAATCCTGGGATTGTTGTTGACATTTCCATAATATTAATCATCCACTGATTTTTCCACTAGCATCAGCAAGAGTCACATGTTTGTGTAAATGCTAGATGAGCATACCCAGTTGTATCAGGCTGCTGAATCATAATTGGTGATGCTATAATATTCCACAGAAGTTTTTACATTGGAGAATTGAATAACATAATGATTCTGAAACTGCTTATTGAGGAACAGAAAATGAACATGCTATTTACCACTGAATAAAGTTATCTACCTTGAATTGCCAAATTCAAATTCTTCTTATACAACAAAGAAAAAATAATGTTGAACTGTATCTATTCTGAAAATAAGCATGATACTCTTAATAATAAAAATACAGTACAGTAGCTATGTGTTTTTTTCATATAATTGTTTCTGAAAGTGTTTCTCATTTGCCCATAGACATATTCTGAGTAAAGTTTTAAAAGAGAGATTAAACATATTTACTTTTATTGGCATATAAGTGGCTCACAGTCTGTGTCTTCCGTTTTAAATCAGAGTAATACTTAGAATGAGTTCTTTCCTGATGGTATTAGAAATGTACTTTCAACATCAGAAAGATGACATATTCTTGAAATTTTTAATTTTGTAAACTCCAAATTCAGCATAGATTGCTGCTTATTTTTTTGTGGTGACCCTGTTTAATATTTTTAGGAATATAATTTATTAAAAATTTAGTGCATGAAATTCAGGTCCCTATTTTGAAAATGTGAAATGTTGCATTTTATCTATACTGAAGTTTTTACTATCAGTAAGGGAATCCTCTTTTTCTTGAATCAGGTTCTCATAATGACTTAGAGAATCCTGTAGCTTGCCTCATACATACATGTTTACAAAGGTAGTCAGTTTGCTGTCAAGCTGCCTGAACATTCTAGTTGTCCAGGGTTAGCTACTAATTCAAGTAATCCAACTGAGGGGGGGAATGCCATGTACAGCTGTGTTACACAACTCTACAGTGAACTGGGGAAGTCCATACGGCAGAATGATGTGTCATTATACAGAAGAAAAAAAAAAAGGCAGAAAAAGCCCAAATCACTTAATAATTCATTGTTCGTACAGACAAATAAGGACCATAACGATAGAATAATATTCCATTAGAAAAAGGAAACTAGAACAGCTTTAATGAAAATGAAAATAATAATAATGGAATATATACAATTATGTACAAAACCAGTACCTAACCCAAACCCCCAATGGTAATTACCTCACTGTCACTGATGCTGTGGAGTTGGCACAGTCAGGGTCCCAGACTAGGCTCCGCAGCAGATGGGAGCTGTGTTCAGGAGCTGGATTCTGGTACCGGGTTCAGGAACACACCGATCAGGATCTAAGGCAGTATGGACAGAGTCCTCCTTGGTGCTCTTGGAGCCAAGAGCCTAGCTGAGAGCCTAGCTTGGTCTAGCCTAGCCTAGCTAGCCCACCAGCCTCCAAACCCTCCGGATCCCAGAGCTTTATATACTAGATATGACGTATATGGTCTGGAATACCTTGTTGGTCAGTTTGGGGTCACCTGTCCTGTCTGCTCCTCCCTGCAGGTGTGGTCTTTCACTTTCTGCACCTCTCAGTGTGATACACAAGTTCTAGCAGTGGCCTTGGTCTGAATTCCAAACCTTGGTAGTAACTCTAAACGTAAGGTGTTATCACTGCTATAAGCAGACACTGTCTGCAAAACTTGCTAACTTCAGAAAGTGCAGTTAGTTAGAAAATCAGGGCTGAAAAGTAAAATCACTGAACAGAATTTGTTTGGTTCTCACTTAGATCAGAACACCTAGTTAGGGCTTGCTTCCTGCCATTCTTTTCCTTTAGTAGGGATGGATGTTTTGCCTTAACTCAGTGATGCCTTGCGCTCTGATGTCTCTAGCAGCAGTCATAAGGTTTCAAGATATAAAAGTGGTGCTCTAGCATGGTCCATTGGCCAAATTGAAGTATACCTACTCTGAAAGATTTTATATGATGCTTTCAATGATTACTCATTTCTGATCAAGAATGCATTTAGTCACAGGGCAGGAAGAAATCTTTCTGATTGCATGAGCTTGTGAATTTGAATGTTTCCAGGGTCCGAACAAAAAAAGCTTTATGAGATTCTGCAGAATTATTATTAGGATACAAAAATTTTGGTGCCTGTAGTGTGAATTGAGTGATTGAAAATGGTTCATGAGAACAGCCAGTGCTATAAATAGACCTTTTTTCTTCCTTGTTTTGTACAGACAGAAGTCACCTGCTATGTATGTCTCAGACTGATTAAAAGTGTCTTGCAGGAGATGGATTCAGTCTTTTGTTTTCTATGCTTTGAAAAACAGGCCAGACAATTCAGACTTATTAATTTTTCTTCAACACTCAGGGAAAGGCCAAAAAAAAACAGGTACCTCCTGATTTTTCATCTACATGCAAAGTTTTGACTTACATGAAGATCCTTTATGAGGGACAGGTGTAGTATCAGATCCATTCCTCTCCCACTCCCTCTTTCTTGTTTTTAATGACTATAATAATAAAATAAAACCAAATTATTTCTATAGTATAAAATAATTCTAAACTATTCTGCTCACAGAAGTGAGAAGTCAGTCTGACTTTTGAATTCCAGAAGTTTTACATCAAATATCTACAGTGAGGTTTTGTTCCTATATGATGTTGTAAGAGGCATAAGAGATTGAAAACCAATTCTGTGTAATGTACAGAGTGTGTTCATGTTATTTATGGTGCTGTGAGAGAAAATTCATAATGGAAGTGTTGTTCAGGAGGTCTAGTTTATATAAAAGTAGCTTTGGGTTGCTGTTTCTGTCACTTTTATTGGTTGTGTAAGATTAAATAAATAAAAAGCACACAGCAGAATCATCAGAGGATTCATTCGTATTTTAATCTCTGTATTTTCTCTTAGAAAATATTCAGAATCTGGTATTTTTACCATTTATTATTGCTTCTTCCTCAAACAAACAAGCTTAATGATGCACAAGAGAGTACTTTTATGAACTCAGTAGAAAATAGTTGGGTAAAGATGACAGAATGTTACACAGAGGTTGGAGGGTTTTTTTTTTAATTTACTCCTTTAAGAATGCTTAGAATTATTTACATCCCATTATCCATATTCAAAAAATGGGCAAACTGGCACAAAAGAAGACAAAAGGGTACTATTTCAAAACATAGTTGCTTAGAGTTATGATTGGCAACTACATCCATTTTTGTGCAACAAATGCGAGTGCTTGGTAAGTTCTCTGTGATTTATTACCATTACTTTATTTTTTTTTCTGTCAAAGAAGAAACACCAGTACAGTGAAATAAGCATGTAAAATACATTGTAGTGTTATTTTCTTTTACAAAAAATAGCGTTAAGAATGTTCTCAAGTTTT
>VYZU01044417.1:0-10639 GCA_013401355.1 Ceyx cyanopectus
TTTTTAATTGTACATTTTTAATTTTTTAATCAAACTGCAGTTAACACCAAGGTGGGAGGGAAACCCTGCCCTATTACCTAAGGGGGAAGCATTAAAAGAATTTTTCTTCTCTGTAACTAAACAAAATATCCCCCAGAATGCTTAGACTTAAACTTCTGCTTTAAAAAAAAAAAAAAAGAAAAAAAAGAAACATACAATTAAGGTAATCTAAATGCTGGCTGGCAGTGGGGTTTTATAAGCAGTCTCATGCTTGTTAAGTTATTTTTAGTAGGTATTCTTTCTGTTCTCCTCTCCCCACCCACACGCAGACAAACCCACCACAACAAATTTATTTAGCTATATAAATCAACTTTAAATTTAGACAAGGTGATTCCCCAAATTAGAAAGCAAGCAGTGAAAAAGATCACAACAGCAGCTGGTTTTATCATCTCAGGACAGGTCATTCCTGCCCCAAAGAGCTTCCAGGTTCCGTGCAGCACAAGGAGAGCCAGGCAGTGGAAATGCATGACAACACAGCTTTGGCATGAGCCTGTGGCCTCCAGTGTCCCTCTGCTCACAGCTCTGGGTTAACTGCTGGCTGAGGAAATCCAGCCCATACAGCACTGGGATGTCTCACCTGAGCTTTCCTTCAGTTGCTCCTCCTCTTGCATCATCAGAGAAGGTTTGGCAAACACGTGCCAAAGGCAATTTTGATCTCTCTCACCAGTTTCTTGTAAGCCACTGAGGTAGGAGGCTGGCTACCTGCTGCTCACCTACCTCCCTGGCTCATTTTAACTGCATTTCTACACACTTTCTGAATCCAGTTAAACCTACATGTCAGCAGAGTACATCCCTGATCCCTTAGAATATAATTTTTTTTTCCTTTTCACTCTCTCTGCAGAGGAAGCCACCATGGTCACTTGTTTCAGGAAGGATGGAAGGTCAGAAGGACACAGGCTAAAAACAGAAGGCAAGGAACAATAAAGGGGGGAGGGGATATTAAATACCCCAAACACCCCCCTCCAGAAAAAAAACCAACCCAAGAACAACAGAACCACACCACAAACCAAAAAAGCTGAGAGAAACATAAGCAGAGCTGCAAGGAGAGAAGAGAATGTGGAGCAGGACTATTATCAGATTAACACTGGACAGAGAGAGCTCCCAAACAATTTCTCCAAGTCCATGAAGTGCTGTCAGCACCACCACGGGCAGCCCAGCCCAGCCCAGCCTCCCAGTTCTTCTCTTCCAGACCACAGAGCCAGCAGAATCCCACATCTAGCTGCTACATCTCCTAGGCAGGGTCCCTCCCAGCACACTGCAGGTCTCTGCCACAGCATCTCAGCCTCATGGCACTGCTGGCCCCTTCACTCTCTCATTTTTAGTCTAAAAGAGCAGCAATTTCTGTATAAACCCATGTGCAATGGACAGCAGCACCTGCTTGAACAGGCAAAGCTTTCCTGGGATGGCAGAGGACCAAACTCCCACCTCCCCAGAGCCCTAGATGCTGATCCACTTTGCTACTCTCCAGGACACCAGAGGAATCTGCTCTTTGCTCTGCAGTTTCTCCCTTCTGCCAAGTACCTCACAATTAAGTTTCTGCCCTACTAGAATTTTCTTACAGTCCAACTTTTGTACAGGATAAAAATAAGGCATGTGCTTGCCATGCTATTGCCTTGGAAGATCAGCAAAATGCATCACAGACCCAGAGACCAACCTAGAGAGTGAAATCACAGTGAGAAACAGATCATCTGGGATCTGACAGAGCAGCCAAAATCCAAAGGGAAAACAGATGAATGTAATTACAAAAAGGCATTCATTTGATGCCTGGCTTTTAATGTTGGAGGAAAAAAAACCAAAAATAAAATTGCCAGCTGTTCAGAACCAAGATCCACCATGGGTGGGAAGTGGGGAATGAAAAAAGGTCCATGAGTGAGCAGTAGATAATGTGAACCCCTGTGATAACCACAGCCTGGTGCTCAGCACCATGGTGAGAGGGAGAGGGGTTAAGGAGAGCTCTGAATTGAAGGAGAGCATTATCTCAGTCACCAGTAAGAAACAGTAAGGATGCCATCAGTGCAGGGCAGATACTCTCTCCATGTCAGGAACTGATGCCTTGGTGAAGGAGCTCTTATTACAGATGAGGCAGCATTTTAGAAGTGAGACCCATAAGCTTTTCATCATTGGCAAGTCCTGCTTTATTTATTTCATTTGACAGTACTAAAAATAGCAAGGCCAGAAGAGCAAGAGAACTAAGTGTTGGACATCTCTACAGCTGAGTTAAGGAGAGACTGCAGCTCATTTTCCCAGCACACAACATCTGAGCAAAGTGGTGGCTGCTGCCAGAGGCTGGTTTTATTTCCCACCCTGGAGCTTGAGGATGAGGCAGGTGAGTTTATTGAGCTGGCAAACTAATCCAGCCCCAAAATAACACAGCCAAAGTGACAGCACCAGGCACCACATCCACTGCTTTCCCAAAGCAAAACACCAGCTCCAGCTGTCAGACCAACATCCCAGCTCTGCTTAGGGGAAAACAACCCCAACTGGCCATGTTATACCAGTACAGGCATTTATTCCCCACAGGAACTCAAAGTTAAATGCATGCTTCATACTAACAGAAAATATTTTCTTCCAAGGCTTCTTAAGCTTGATTTTTCCTCTCTCAGAAACAGTACACTTACCTCAATAAATGACTTTTTTTTCCCCTTCCCTCAGTCAAAGAAAAATAATATAATTCAAACTATAAGATATTTCCAAATATTTTTTTGCAATATACAGATTTTACTAACACAATGGAAATTATTTCTCTCCACAAAGGAAAACATGAACAAAAGGAGTATTTCTTCTAAGAATGAACCCAAGCATCTGGGATTCAATTCCCTTCTTCCAGCACATGAGCAGACTGAGGCTTTCAGAGACCATCTCTCTACACATACAGCTGAAATACTGAAAACTGTTGCTGTAATTAAGGAAGACTGCTGGAGCTTGAAGCCTTAAAATTGAGACAGGCATCTGGAAATGAGGAGAGCAGCACTATTTTAGCAAGAATTCCTTTCAACTCTGCCAGCTAGAAGCAAAACTCTGCTATGGGTGGCTTGGGACTTCCCAAACCAGAGGCAGTATTTCTGGATATTTTTTTTTTTCTATTTATTTATTTTCACTTTGCAAACCCAGCCCAAGATGTACATGACATAACCCAACCATTTCTGAACAGACTTAAGGAAAAGTGACACCTCTAAAGCCTACCAGTGTCAGAACTATCCAGTAGAAAGCCAAGGTTTTCTCTCAACATCTCCAGTAGCAGGTAGTGACAATTCTGTTCTAATTGGGGATGGCTGAGGCAGGTGCACAGGATGCACAGGCAGCATCCAGGCAATTATTACAATGAGTCTTCATCTTGTTCAGAAATTAAGCCTTTCATCTTGAAATTGGACAGAAACAACATGTAAAATTGACTAAGGTATTTAAACAGACCAAGATCAGAAACACACAGCATGTTTAGGGACAGATCACAATGATGCAACAGATCAAGTAGCACTGACTTGAGAAGAAAGTCATTCTTGGAATGGAGCATACAAAATGATGCTTGAATTCTTGGCTTTTTGGCTGAGAAAGTAAGTGAGTCTTGAAGTTATTCTCCCTAGTAGCAGCCACTCACCCACAAACCCACAGTAAAATTCTATTAAGACAGCCTAGCACTGTAGCTAGAAGAGATAATGAATGCATAAATCAAACTTATTACAGGGAATTTTAGCAAAGGCAAAGAGATTCATCACCTTCAAAACCAAGGTATGGCAACAAAAAAAGGTTCTTGTTTTTCAGTTTAGATAAAGTTATTAAAAATACAATTTTTCTTCCTTTAGTAAAAGCATTCTTCTTAATAAACAAGTGTTTGTAACAAAGAAATCGGGAATTGTCATTTATCTGCCAAGAAATTAACTTGGGACTCTGTCTGCATTTCCATTTGTATATAACTAAGCATCTAGTATTTCACTTGGAATCCTTTATCGATAAAAGAGCCCTATAATTCAGTATGCAATTGAGGAGAAACAGCTCCTTTTCCAGGATTTTCTTTGAAACAATGACATGTAATGGAGTTATTATACAAATTTAGAATTAGTGATTGCTCTTTCAGAACACTTACTGCCTTTGTAACCTGACCATAAATACAATCTAGTTTTTAATCTAATTACTGACCCTTTCAGCTTGTCACATCCAAAGCATCTGACAGATAGGAGCTATGAAAAGTAATGCATCACAAATAAAGAAAATTGATATTTAGATAGATATTTCTCTCTATATTGCCCATCATCAAGAAAGGTTAATGTCTAGGTTCATCAAAAATAGATAGTTGGGAAATAGTTTTTTTCTTTTCATTCCATTTCAACACCAAAGATGATGGCAGTAGTGACATTACTCCAAGACAGCTCTTTTAGTTCAATGATTGATTGCAATCTATCCCAGGGATGGATCTGCCTTTGCTCACAGCTCATTTGCCAAGGCAGCAGAATGACTCCTCAAAAAGGAGTAATAGAGTAAAAAAAGATGAAAAAATGGATGGGATGCACCATACTTGCATGGGATGAGTAAAGATGGGTTGCCTCCATAACTCTAAGTACTTCAGAAGGTCTCTTCATCACTAAGGAATCTAAAAATCAAAATATGCTTCAAGAGTGGAAAGCCAGGGCATTTTCTTACAGCAGAAATCATACCCTGTAAAGAAAATGCTCTTGATCATTACAGGGACCTGTGGCCTTTGAGACCTGGAAGCAGAAAGTTGCTTATGCAACAATAAAGCACTGTCAAATTAACTGCACTGTCAAATTAACTGCACTTAAACCAGCAAGGTGATGATTTTCATGATGCATGAAAACAAAGATCTACAGATAAGTAGATCTGTCTGCAAAATACACTCAGATTACAAGAAAAATCTGTTCCTATGTCCAATGCAAAAATATTCACACACAATTCATCAAAAAAACCCAGCCTAAACCAAAAACAAACCAAACCAACCCAAAAAACCACACCAAACCAAAACCCCACCACAACACCCTAAAAAAGAGGAACAAAACAGGATTTTATCTTAGAAGAAATGTGTGATCTAGAGATGCTCATGAGCTTCTAACAGCCAGGCTGAGCTGCAGGTTCTACAACCATCACAGCCCTCCAGACCAAAAACAGGGAGCAGGGAGCATCATGGAAGTGACATCACAATCACTACAGCAGCCACCACTGGGAGGTATTTTTTGTATAAAAAATATGGCTAGGGTAAAAAAAAAATAGGCTACCTTAGTGGTTTTACATACAGCTGATTGTCTGGTGTGTTGCTTTTTCCTCGGGTAGCTAAGAAATGTACCACTCACCACAGCAGCTGCTGCTTCTCTCTGCTGCCCTCATTTATCACACACTAAATCTTGCTGATGAAACAGGGAGGTTATGCTCTAAGCATCAGAGAAGTCACCTGGGAGGGAAAGCAAGCTAAGATTCTGATGGTAAAACATATACTTGCAGGTCTGGATCATCTCACTGATTGGATTCAGAGCTCTGCTGTAGGAGAAATGAATGTGAGGGGTTACTGAACAAGCCAGGGTCAGGCAGGAAAATTCAACCAGCCTTCCCACTAAGAAAACTAATGGACACAAGAAAGAGGAAAAAAGAAAAAGGAAGAAATAATAAAGAAAAGCAGCAAAGGCTAAGGTCTGTCAGCCTCAACACAGGTTCTGCTGCTACTGTCAGAACAGACTTATCTTTAACTCAAGAGCTAGGAGCAGATCCTTAGTCACTTAAAAAAAAACAAAAATAAAATAAAAAAAATGAAAAAATTATAAATAAAATAAAATAATATAAAAAATTAAAAATAAAAAAAATAAAATAAAATAAATCCACACCACGTACACACAAACCCTACACACACAAAAACAGAAAACAAAACCAAAAGGAACCAAACCACAACTCTGCAATATGAACAGAACTAAGTCCTACAGATTTAGATGAAGCCATGTGCCCAATTCAGGTCTGTTACACCACAGAACACAGCGGTGAGACCTGCAGCACTGCTCTAGTTCTAATTGAATTTTCACTAGTTAAACCTGTGCTTTTGGGCTTGATGAGTCACAAGAGGAAACTTCTCATTACCTGGAGGTTTCTTTAAAGTTCTTCATAATTGGTTTGGTGGGCTCCCAAAATAAAAATTAAAAAAAATAAAAATTAAAACAACCCAAAAACCAACCAACCAAAACCAAAAAACCTACAACCAACCAACCACAAAGATTCCAGTGGGGATCTGAAGAGCTACAGACTGGTAAATGTGATTCCATGGCAAGACTGCAGATCTAAGGGCACAGCAAACAAGCTGCTGAGCTAAGATGAATATGCCTTTGGCAAAAAGAAACCCTGCTGGCACTCCAAGAAACCAGGTAAGAGGGATCCAAAGAAAACACAGACTTCAAAAAAGCCCAGGCTGCTTCAATGCAGAGAGATAATATAATAATAATATTTAAATAATATTAATATAATAATAATTGCAGACAAGAAATACCCAAGCTGTGCTTCCATGCTGAATTCACAACTGGAGTTTACAAAAACATGACAGTAGGTAAGATGAACACTGGAAAGGAACTTTGGAAATGATCTACCTCAGGATTGGGAGCAGATACTGAAAGGAGCAGACAAGGCTGTATTTGGTGACACAAAGCAGTAAACTGGTCCCACTATGGTGTTTCTTACCTCCTACATCAAAACAATGAGGGGACAATGTGAAAGATCTCAGTGAAAACCAGGAAAACTTCCAATCCAATTTAATGATCTAATTTCCATTAGACTCTGAACAGGAGAGCCACTCCAGAGAAGAAAACAGCTGCTAATTTAGATGTGGTGTGGACAGAGGAGAAGCAGCAAGATCATGAGCTTAGCTCTCTCAATTATACATTACTCCAGGCACTTAAGAGTCAAGAAAAGCTTGCTCCAAAGCAGCTACACACCTCTGTGCCCCAGGCTCCAGCCCTGAAAGCCTCAGTGTCAGCAAAGGCAGCCCAGGTTAGAAGTCGCTGCCTGCCTGCCCCTGGCTGGGTGACCCAGTGGACTTCATGGTGCCTTGATGGGTGAAATTCCCCTGAGCTGACAAACACACCTTTAAAGGGCAACATCTGTTTTTGTGTGAAGGTCCATCCTCTCCAGGCAAAGCTTCAATGAGGAGGGACAGAAAAACAAGCTTGAAACAACGGAGTCATTGCCCAGTATCTCTGCTGAGGAAGTTTCTCCCTAAGAGACAGAGCCACACTTGTGCATGGCTGGTTCCAAATGCTAACAAACACAGCACTCTGGTACCACTCTGCCTTGGAAAAGCAGACAGGAGGCAGCAAGACTCATCCTAACTCCTGCTGATCAGCTCCACAGCCTGCTCCCCTGATGCAGGTTTCTTCAATGCTGAAGACACAGGTGGCTTCTTTCCTTCCCATGCTGTCCTTAAAGCAGTCACCTTTCTGCTTCACTGCCTCCTGCTCCTGCCACAGGGATGGATGGATGGATGGATGGATGGATGGATGGATGGATGGATGGATGGATGCTCCAGAAGCACTGGGACTGACAGTTCCTGGAGGAATACCTTAAGATGCTGAGAAATGTGCTCTAGAACACAAAACCTCTTCTTACCATGCAACAGGAGCAGCAGGGAATAAAACTCTCATCCAGAGTTGGAATCTCACCTGGGGCAGAATGGTTCAGGTGCACTGGACTAAGCAGAAGCCTGGCAACATCAGCAGCCCCTGAACTGCTCTGCTCTCCTCAGCCACACAATGTCAAGCAGCTGCAGATGTAGGACCAGGAGATGCTGTGCAGTTCTTGGCTGGGGTCAGGACTGTGATCCCAGCTGCAGGTGGGGGTTGGTGAGGCCTCCCAGGGCCCTGGGTGGCTGTGGAGGGATCCAATTGGCCACCAGCAGAAGCTGCTGCCAGACCATGGCCCCTCTCCATCTGCAGGTGCTCAGGAAGCAGCATCCATGGCAACAAGAGAGGAAAAGATGATGAAGATGATGCAACAGAGAATTCAGCCTGAAGCACTAGAACCACAAAGAGCCACCTAAAGCCTCCTTCTGTGCAACACTTGATCAATCTGTAGACAGCAGTGACACTAACACCCTACAGCACTACAAATGCACCAAAAAGACCAATTAAATCATCCCCAATTAAATATTTCAACTGACATTTTAAGCAGTCAAGAACACATCAGCAGGTATAAAAGCAGTACAAATTAAAATTAAGAGAAGTTTAGTTTGTTTTTTTCTTCATTACTAGTCAGTTTCTGACCATGTATTTAACTTCAGGTATCTTAAAAGTCAACACTTCAAGTATCACAGTTCACATAAAGCCAAATATACTTTTAAATGCCTTTGTTCACCTTGCACTTGGGTTGAAATAAAACAAAAAGAAACCATCACCAAACAAAAACTAAGCAAAACAATGTCAAAACAGTGGTTTTTTGCAGTATATCCCAGTCATTTTAAATACCAACTCAGTATTACCACAGAATTTTCCATATAATGCCTCTAAATGCTGATTTGTTAATG
Source organism: Ceyx cyanopectus (assembly GCA_013401355.1). Taxonomy (NCBI): domain Eukaryota; kingdom Metazoa; phylum Chordata; class Aves; order Coraciiformes; family Alcedinidae; genus Ceyx; species Ceyx cyanopectus. The sequence goes on from VYZU01044417.1 coordinate 8,540, forward strand.
CTTCACTACACCTGCTGAACATTGCTTTTTAAAATATAAGTAGTTTATAAAATAAATAAATATATACAAATATATACATATATAAAAATATAAAATAAATATTTACAAATAAATGGTTACAATACTGAAGTCATTCAATCCTTTCCAAGATGCCACCTACATCTTGTGCTTGAATTACTTACTTTTGTCCTGTGCTAGCTATGCCTGACCATTTACCAGTTTGAGAGCATAACTTTTCTGATTACCTCCAACACTTTATGTTTTATAAGAAAGTGAGATGGAAAATAAAATATTTACAGCTCCAAATTAAACAGTAGCTTGCTCTATGACAGGAGGAGTGACGAGAAAAGCAGCAGGAACATCTATGTTCACACTATTTTTACCTTCATGTATGCAACTGGAGGAACTGGGATTGGAAGGAGGGGTTTCCTTGGTTGTTTTGGGTGTGTGGCAATCTATCTATAGAGTTCTTATTTCAGGGAAAAAAGTGTTTGGGGAATTTGGAACTGGTCATTTAGGGGCTCTTCTTTACAGAAAGAGGAGACTGCAGCACTAAAGAACTTCCTTCTCCCATCTGAAGCCAGGGCAGTGTCAAAATTCTGGGCAGCAGTGCTTGTCAACAGCTGACAATTACAGAATTAGATACAACAGGCAGTTTTTGTTTGTTTTAATGCAAAACAGCCAGCTTTAGCTTAGTCAGAGGGCAAGAATAAGTTCACATGCCTACTAATTGCACTAGAGCAAACTTTACTCATCTGGTGGAATTACTGGATTTAAACTACAATTGATTCCCAAACATAGCTGCAGAGTGTTCAAACAAGGTGTGCAAACAGCATCATCCTTTCCCTAGAAGGGTTCCTGAGTATCTACCCTGCTTCACTGAAAATCCACCAAGCAATCACAGCCTGTGGTGCACAGACACCCATTACTCATTTTAGGCTTTAAGGTCTTTCAGAATTACAGTTTGTCCCACTTAAAAAGGCTGGGATGTGGAAAAATCAGTTGCCAAACTGCAGAGCACTACAGAGGAAAAATGAAAGGGTGGGTGAAGAGGCTCCAAGAAGTGACAATTCCAGTTAGTCGAGTGACCCCTGATAAGAAATTCCCCACTCACTGTCCCACTCTAACAGATCAGAGTGTGTATATATATATATATATATATATATATATATATATATATATATAATATACACATTTTTAAGTGTTGTAAATGGAACAAAGCCAAAGCCTTGCTGTTTCCAACTCCTAACTACACACTTACTTGTAAAACAACCAAACAGCCTTTGCTGCCTCGGGTTGGTTTGTTTTTTGGGGGTTTTCTTCCACTTAATTATCAGCAGGAGTGCAACAGCTCCAACACCTTTCAGCAGTGCTTCCAGCCACTGCCACCACAACCCTTGCTTGCAAGCACAGAGGATTCTGAGCTGCTGTCTCCACACAGACCTGCCTGTGAACACTGACCACGGGTTTCCATGGGAGGAAGGAAACTGCTGCTGAAGGAAGGATGTCTGCCAGCCCCAGCACAGACACAAGTGCCTTTGGTCTCTAACTGTGCTGGGATGGGTGTGGTCAAGGCTGTTAAAGTGACCTAATGCTTAGGAATCTGCTGTCATAAAAAGTGACACTCCTTTCTGCCTCCCCCTCTCCCCCCAGCCACACATCCCTCCCATCTCATCCCATCCCTTGTCACCAACATTACCAAAATAAGCCAATTTAACTCATTGCCATGGCAGAAACCTGTTTACTGTCCTGTGGAGTGAGCTTTCTGCTGAGTAAGCAAGTTCAACTGGCTCCCTGTGTGCTCCTGGAAGCTGCAACAAGGCTGCCTATGGTGAAGAGCACAAAGATGTCCAGCAGTGGAACCCCAGTTGGATAGCAACAAGACAATTCTGCTGAACAGCTAAATGCACTCAAAAGTTATGTTAAAAGAAATTATAATCAAGAGAAGAAAATTAGATTATAACCTAGGATTTTCAAGCAAAAACCCTTTTATTTATAATAGATAGTAACATAATAATTTTATTATTTAATAATAAGTTTGTTATTATATTTACTATTTATATTTGTTATTTATAATATTTATTATTTATAATAATATTA
>VYZU01044417.1:10844-26548 GCA_013401355.1 Ceyx cyanopectus
ATAAAAATATCTAAAAATATCTAAAATAAATAAAAATATATAAAATAAAAATTCATTAGCTCAGGTGATGGAAAAAAAAACCTCTTTACATGAGGTGCAGGTCTGACTCATCCTCAACTCAGGATAGACACTATTTCTCCTCATCTTTTCTTGCAGTGGTAAACAAGTAGCAACAAAACCAGAAATTACAGCCAACATAGCACCAAACAGTCTGCCCTGAAAGAACAGCATCCTAAACACTACACAAATAGAAAGCAGCACCAACATAACCTGATGGGCAAGATAAGGCAGCAAAGGAAAGCTGAGAAGTCACAGAAGCAGATGAGAGCTGAGGAGTGATACTGAATAAAGGAGTCTCCTGGCCACTCTGAGAGGAAAATAAATGTATTTTGTGGAAGGCAAGCAGGGAACAATCAAGGAAATGTGCCAAAAAGGAAAATGAAAAGGAGAAAAATTCAATGTCACATCTTTTCCTAGAGTAAATAAATTATATCTGCTTATGTACTTTTAAAGAATAATTTCATAAATGAAATTAATTCCAATCAAGTGGTAAGAAAGTCATTTAGACAAGGAGTTGATTTGCATGTGTGAAACAAAAAATACAGTGTGGTACATACTTTCTGGCTGATGGTTTGTCTAGGAGGCAGTGCTGGCAAGGCACTCTGTAATGGCAGGGATTACAGGATGACTTGCAAATTGATATGCCGGGTTAAAAATAAACTTTTGCCTGAAGGGGACAAATTATAAGCAAAGTTCATCTCTGCTTCTCTCTGTATCCAACTCTTTTCTCTACATTCTCCACCCTGGACACCACTGCTTTTAAACCAGGTCTCTGAGCTTAACTAAGCTCCTGTGGTCAGCATTTTGCCCATCAGTTTTTCCTCTCCATCACTGCACCTCACTGGCCATGACCAGCCCATCTGAAGGAGCAGACAGACACTGTCAAATCAGCAAACCAGGTAACACTCTTTTTTTACACTGGTTGGCAGCAGAAAGCCAAACATACATGTACCAGCCACCAGCAAAAACATGCTCTGCTCCAGATAAGCCAAAATCCTTATGTAGAGGAAACTAAGGTCATTGAGTTAAAGCACATAAATTAATAAATCATTGGCCAAATCATTAAGAAAGGAGGAATTATTAGTTCCACTGCTCAGAACTCTGTGCCATACATGTCCACAAACTTCTCCATCTTTGCTTTAAAGCATTCCAGGGCTCTGCTTCCACCTACATTTCATTTCTTTACCCACCCTGCTCACCCAACTTGCTTTAAAAATCCTGGTAACATCCCTAGGGAACCTGTTACAGCAAGAGCTACATCTTTTGCAGCATGGTCAGGAGAATTACACCTGTGTATTTCTGTGTGCAGCAGGTACTTTATTTGTACTATGGGTATTCAGACTGGAAACTGAATTATGACCATAATCCACATGTGCTTTTGGTAAACCAGTGGGAAGCTTTGCAACCAATTATTGCCTACACATTCTGTGCACAAGCCATGATAAAAGCAGTGATAAAAATATGACAAAACTTTCTGAAGGCCTCAAAGTCTTGTTCACAGGCAGAATATTGGTTGTGGAGGTCCAAGGTAAATGTAATTTTAACATGATCATTTCTTTCCAAACCACGGACCAATGTGGTATCATTAGAAATCTGCCTCAAATCTACAGAGAAATAAGAAATTGGTGGGGGTTGGAAGGGATCTCTTAGAGATCATGGAGTCCAACCTCCCTGCCAACACAGGATCACCCAGGAACAGATCCAGCAAGTTTTGAGTCTCCAGAGCAGGAGGCTCCACAGCCTCTCTGGGCAGCCCCTGCCAGGCTCTGGCACCCTCACTGGGAAAAAGTTTCTCCTCATGTTGGTGGAACCTCTATACTCCAGTTTACACCCATTGTTCCTTGTCCTATTACTGGGCACTACAGAGAAGAGACTGGCCCCTTCTCTTTGGCACCCACCCCTCATATTTATAGGCATTAATGAGATCCCCTCTCAAGACTAAACAGCCCCAGTTCCCTGTCTTTGTTCACAGGGGAGATGCTCAAGTCCCTTCATCACCCTCAAAGGTCTCCACTGGACTCTCTCCAGTAGTTCTGCCTCCTGAAACTGGGAAGCCCAAAGCTGGACAAAATATTCCAAGTGTGGTCTCACTAGGGCAGAGCAGAGGGGGAGAAGAACCTCCCTACACCTGCTGGACATACCCCGTGGAGAATTTAGAACTCATTTGCTCCAGGACAACTACTTTTCTAAAATCCACTGCCATATTGAGCAGGTTTCAGCAGCAGAGCCAGTGATGCTCATGCTTTTCTGGGAGAGCTCCAGAGACAGGCAGGGAGCAGCCCACACAGCTGAGGAAATGAGCACGCACACACAACTGAGTTCAACACCACCAGGCAATAAATAGCTCTCAGGAAGAAAATGAAATCTTCAGCAACAAATCTCAAAGAAGGAAAAAAAGAAAAAAAAAAAAAAAGGTGAGTTTCTTCTAATGAAGAGGACAGCAAGTAAAACAAATCATTTCCTAACCTTTCCTCTGAGAACAGATTGCTGCTTTAAGCACACAAAAGCTAAGCCAACGTGTTTGAATGCATTCAAGATCTAAGAGAAGTGACAATTTGGTTTTCTATTTCTGTCTGCTTGCCATGCTGCTCCTGCCTGTAAACATGTGGTAGGAGGATGTGAAATTCAACAGCAAGGGCTCTGCACTATGAATGACTCCACAGTGGCACATTCTCAGCAGTGCGTGGTGCTGCTGGGGAGCTCACGTCAGCAGGCTGGAGCAACTCAAGGCAGCCTCAGCTCTGCTTGGTTACAGCTCAGTGGCAGTTCATGAATGCAAAAGTGCCCTTTCCTCACTGACACTGGCAATATGAAGACAGAAATAAGAAAAAATTGGGGGGAAAATGTGTCAATGTTTTTAGGGAAATTCACCCTTCAATTCTTGGCTGGGCTTTAACTCCGAGTAAAAATATGCTCTGATTATCAACTTCTAATCATTAGGCTTTATCATTTCATTCACCTTATTCTGTCCAGCCTCATGACTTGAGAACCTCTGGATATGCTGCAGAATTTACTGTGGATGCTTGCACTCTGGATTCCTCCATTTGTGAGCCTCCTGTCCCACTGGCTGTCACCAGTCTACACTGACAACATAACCAAGTACCTGAGCTAGTAAAACATCCCCCCAAAACCACCCCAAGGGCCAAGGAGAAAGATTAATTAGACAAAAATTAGACACATTACACACATTTTTCCTTACTTCCAACTAGGAATGTGCAACTCACCTTTGAGCTGCTCAGCCAAGGTCAGTGCAACTGCTTTAATCTCCACCACAAAGAAATGGAAGACTTGACAATCACACTTAAAAGACAGAACTTATCTTAATAGTTAAGCAGTTTAATATCTAAACATGTGACAACTACTCATTTCATAAACATACTGCTAAAGAACAACTCAGTGCTACCTGAAATCCAAGTTGATTCAGTCATTCAGCTCTATCACATCCAAGACTCTACATGGCACACCATGTCCTTAGATGTCTGAGAACTAGCCCTGATAAAGCTTTCTCCACCACCATGGCCTTCCATCAGCTAAATATCATTTACAGGATGCAAACTGTACTAACAAGAGATGTGGATCCTCAACAGCCCCAAAGGTAGTAAAATTTCACTTTTCGTTTTATAAAAGCACATGTGAACAGTTTGGGGGGAACAACAAAATACAAACAAAAGGAAACAACACCTACTTGTAAATAAAGATCAGTTTAACATCAATTAAAACAGAGGGAAAAAAGAATACCACCTTCTAATATATTTTTAACAGCTTCAGTATGCCCTGGGGTTGGGATAAGATACATAGACCCCACACCTTTGTTAAATCTTTTGACCTCTGTTCTTCCAGAGAGAACTAAAGCACAAGACAGCAAGTCAAACTTGAGTGAAAGGCAAGATGTGATCAAGCATCAGCTTTGGAATGTAGTTTGCTCAGAGAAAATTGAGCAATAGTCTGACAGCTCCAGAGGCAACATCTTTAGAGCTGTTACCACAACACAGCAAACAACTCCAACAGCAATGCATCCTTTCCCAACTCTTTCCACAGTGCAAAATTAAGTGTGTAATTATTTCAAGATGAAACTCACTAGGTTTTAGTGTTGGAATAAAGCTTCCTAAGGACAAGTTAAATATACTACAGATATTTTTGAAGTTTAGAGAAATAACATTTGTTATTCCACATGTTTTAAGATCAGTATGTAGCCAATTTTTTTACCATTAAAGCAAGGATTCAACTACTCTGCTGTGTAAATAAATGAGTATTGCCTCAACAAATTCACAGTGGCTTCCCTTAAGCACAGGCTGTGTTCTGAGAAGCTGTAAGTGGATATATTACACATACAAAAGCAAGAGAGTCCTTTGAGAGCTCTCAAAAAGCCCAATACCCCGCATCAACCTACCCTGGCTGTTTCAAACAGATTCTGAAGTCCAAATATACTCGTGTTCTTTACTAGTTACACTGAAAGACCCGAGCCCTTCACACCTCCAGAGCAGTAATTGTCATTATTTTAGACCCCAATATCTAGGGGACTCCCTAGAGAATGACTGCCAGCCAAAAAAAATACTGTTTTTCCCAGTCAAGTCTACCATGAAGAACATTAAGGACTCAACACACAGCACCTGATGGCAATCTAACAGCACTGAATCTGGGGAGAGAAGAAAATGGGGCATTAAAAAGCAGGCTTTTTTATTTAAGTAAAATAGAATCAGCCAGTTGCAAAACAATGGATGGCAGCCACACTATACTTCAAGAAATTCCGTGTAGGATAATGTTATTTTTCTGCAAAACAATAAATTATGAGTGCTGGAGCACAGCCAAAAGTAAAAACAGTAACTTGGGTGTGTACTGGGGGGAAAAACAGAAGAGTCTGAACACACACAGAGAAAGAAGAAAGCTGGGATGTGGAGGTAGAGGAACATATGGTTCCTTCTGTTCCTAACACAAAGCAGCTAGTGCTTATTGTAAATAATTTTTTTTTAAGTTTATTTTTTAAAATATCAATATTAGGTTGGAGGAAACCCAAGCAGAGCCATGGTTGTGGACCCATAAAATTCACATGCAACATTTTACACCTTTGTAAAGGTGTAAATACCTTTGTGTCATATGTGGTTATTTAAACATTTTATACCTTTGCGTAAAACGTGGTTATTTTCTGGCCTCACTACAAGGCAGAGCAGCAAATTCAGATATATGCAGCAACCTGGATGTCTACAGCACCTCAGATTCCACGTGCAGCACTGGTGAACTCACACTCAAGTTCAAAACCAGGTGGTTCTACATCAGAAAGGGTAAGCATTTTAGTTTCACAATAAAAAACACACACACCAAACCACCACACATCCAAACTGGCACACATAAAAACCAAATAAACCATGATAAGCAGACACTTGCATGCACTTTTATCAAAGCACAACAGAACTTGGAAGTTTAGATAGTCAAGATGCAAAAGCAAGCTCACCCAGGCTGCCTGAGCACTAACTGGACTGATGTTTTATAATTTAATTGTATTTAAGACCCTGGCAAAATGAAGTTCCTGGGATGGTGTTTGGGCATCCATGATCCTCAACCACCTCACTTGCAGAAACATTAGAAAACAAAAATTCATCATCAAACCACATTCAACACTGTCTTAACTTGGCCAAGATTTTTGCCTAATATCAGGAAATAAAAAGGTTTTGCTGTTGGTAGGTCAGGACTTGAGAGCAGTAGAAGTAGGTGTAGAATTCTGACCAAACACAGGTTTGCTTTTTTTTTCCCCCCTTCATAAAATCCTTGGAGAAAAAGAGGTCAGCAACATCAGAAAAAGAACAAAAGTCTTCTATCCACACCTAAGATACAGTGGTTTTCAGTAAAAACAAAAAAAATCTGAAAAAATCCATTATCACAAAAAAAATAAAACAAAAACCTGGAAAGGGAGAATTTTTACTAGTGAATTCAACACTTCATATTGAGCTGGAGTCAATTAATCTGCCTTCATTAGAAGGCTTAAAATTGTAATAATACTTGAAACAAACTTGAATATGTTAATATTCAACAAATATCAATGCCTTGAAGAATGGTAGAAAGCTTGCACATATTAAGAGTATAGTTTCTTTCACTTCTCCTCATGGAAAAAACATTGATGTTACCATATAGAAAAAAAAATCCTTTTTTTTTGTACCAATCTCAAAGCTTAAACCAGAGAAAAACTGGAAAACAAGTCTGCTGGTAGAGAAAGTTCCTAACCCAATGCAAGTCAAGACAGCTCCCCATCTGATAAAGCTGCATGGCTGCTCTAGTTACTACTAGCCACAGAGAAACATTGCACACACACTGCTGAACAACCTCCTAGCTTAGTTAAATTAAGTATTCGGCCCACGTTAAAGAGCATGTAAGAATAATTAAAAAAAAAATTAAAAAAAAATAAAATAAAAGAATCAGCTAATTTTATTCCATTTTGANTTAAAATCAGAGAAAACAATAAGCACAGCCTCAAGCTGAAGTAAAGTCTCCAGTAAGAGCTTTCCTTACAGCTAGCATCCTTTCAGCCAAAGATTTAAGAGGTGGAAAAATAAAAAGCATGACTGTACCTTAGGAGAACTTTGGCATAAGGAACCCAAGTTATTTTTTCTCTCTCAACTAAGAGGAAAATAAAATGATTTGGCATCTATTTTTGCATTTTAAAATCACTTGGAATCTCAAAGGAAGGCATCAACAAAACCTAATTGTGATTTTAAGAGTTTATGTTAACAGTAGTTCAGGATTTCAGCCTTCCAGAGTAACCTCACATGTACACTAAATAACACTAAATAACACTTTATTTTTACCAAATAAGACTTTTTAACTTTGAGAGTTAAAAATACCAGGACAGATGATCATTTTTGCTGTAAAGCATCATCACACTTTCTCTTGAGAGCTCTAGACTTAACAGTTTCACATATCCCTCCTACTTCTGTGTCAAAAATGGATAATAAAATCCATTCATATTGCTAAAGAATTTAGAGAATAAAGAAGTGACAAAAGGCAACACTTTGATTTTTCAGGTCCTCATGAAATCTTTCACCTCTGAAGCAGAGCACTAGCAACAAGATAATACCCACACTCCACAGATGTACAACACCAAGAATTTATTTCCTTGACTCCTATTCTATGCACCATCTGATTTCTATACAGTCTTTAGGCACCTGCCCATTTATCAAATAAAATCTGACTGCTGTGAATAGAAAGTTATTTATTAAGGGATGAATATTCTTCAGACACTGGCTTTCTACACCAATAAATGCACTTGAATTACCTACCAGAAGCTGTCACAAGCCTGGTGCTTACACAGCTACTGCAACATGGGCAGGTAGGTTGGACTAGATGAGCTTTAAAGTCCCTTCCAACCCACAGAATTCTATGATTCTTGCAAAATTAGAGCCACATGCCAACGTTGGAACAATCATATTTCAATTTAGCATATGTTTGGGTCAGAGCAGCCAGGTTCAGACCATCTAGACTTTGTAGAAGCTGGGAGCAGTTTCACAGACACTTGTCTTTACATCCAGTACCTGCCAGCAGCAGGAGGCTACTTCATCCCAAGGGGAGAAGGAACAGGATCACTGCTGTAACTGAAACTCATACCAACACTGTGCAGAAATAACCAGGATGACAGCAAATACCATAAGGGACCACAGGCTGTCTTAATTAAAACCTCTCCAAATTTCTATATATAAACTACCTGGCAAACTTCATTTTTTTTTAAGCACTACTGGGAATGTGACAGCTTTCCTAATGTATTCCAGTGCTCCTGCTTGAAAGGCTGAGTCTGGCTTAAAGCATGTTTGCTGCAGTTTAAACCCACAAACTGTTTCATCCCCAGTGAAGATAGCTGGGAAGGAAAGACTAAGCTGCTATCTTTATTTAGAGAACATTATCAACAGAAATCTCCCCTTCTTCTCCAAAAGAAATCATTCAAAGTGCTTTTGGCTCTCCCTCAGAGCACATTTTCTACATCTCACAAACTAAGTGCTGCACTTTACCTCAGGCTTATGAGCATGGAGGTTAATATCATCTATTTCACACCACCTTCCTGTTAATACATCCAATAAAAAATGTGCTAGTGCTGCAACATCAGTGGATTCACAGCCACTGTGCAAGCATCTAATTCCAGATTTTTCCCTGCAGATCTCCTGCCTTACCAGCTGTCCCCCACACTGCTGTCTTCACAGTCAGATCTTACTGAGATCCTGCTGAATTCCACCCTACTGCTGTGTCAATCTCATTTTCCACACATGCTCTTCAGCCTGTGGAGTGCCTCTGAAAAGACTGCAGTGCACAGGTATAGAAAGCTCACTCCTATCAGCTGCAAAAAAACTTCACTATTACACTTAAGAAAGCTCTACAGAATCCCTGTGACCCATCCTTCCAGTCTGGCCCCCAGTCCTCACTGACTTCAAAGGCACATTTATTTTCTGAGGGCATCTTTCTTAGACAAATGTCTGAGTATTTTAAGCACATTCAACGGCTTTACCTAATAATAAATGTTATCATTCTCCAGCACTGTTTCTGGCTGCTCATGTCCAGCATCATGGGAACAGAGCTCTCAGCTGCATAAAGCCAAACAAATAAAATGATGCTGTGACTGAGTGACTGGAGGGAAGAATTTTCTCTATTCCATAAAGTCCATGTGAAGTTTTCAGTGGATTATGTGTTTTTTAAACAAGCACTTTCACACCACACAGCTGACTTCATTTTACCAGCACTTCCATGGCTGATCTCCTTTTAAGAGGTTTCATTTATGGGGTTGTGATATCATTTTATTCAGAGGACAGCTATGGGGTGGGTCACTTTCTAAAAGTCTGAAGAGTAGCATATTTTTCAAAAGGCCAGTTTCTAATAATTTCTAGAATAACACAAAGGAATATTCTTTTCTTAGTATTATTGCAGGATGAAACATAAGGGATTCATAACNGCATTTTTCAAGCATTTGAAGAGTTACACACTGTGCAGTCTATCTCAGGACACTCAAAAGAGGTGGATTTCACAAAGAAAATGTCACCTGTCATTTACAAACCTGGTAGAATGCTAGTTATATGTTAGTGCATAGCTATTTCTATTTTCCTGTCCAAATGGTGGAAGGGTACCACAAGGTAGTTCTGTCTTTAATGACTTACTTTCCATGCAGGAACACACCCTAGTAATAAAGATGGCAGAGCTGATTCCACACTGAGTGATTGCACAGGGTTGAAGGAAGTGCTAAGAAACAACAATGGTCCAGTTACCACCACCTGACTCCTTGCATGGTTTTTAAATGAGTGGTTTTCACATCAATACAAACAGAGTAAAAAAATACTAAAAAATAAAATATCAATCACATCTGTCATCACAAAGCAAAATGTTCATATCCTATGTAAAGCAGATTTCTAGAGATTCTAATCCTCAGCAGCACAGTACAGAAGACAGCAGGCTGAGGTCTGAACAGCCAAAATAAGCAAATTAAAACCTACATGTTACCAGTCTTCCCAGATACTCAAAAACAAGAATGCCATGATCAAAAAAAAAGACCCTTGGGATCATCAAGTGCAACCATTAACTCTCTTCTAGGAAGTTCATCCCTAAACCATGCCCCTCAAAACTGCATCTACATGACCCTTAAACACCTCCAGGGATGGTGATTCAACCCCCTCCCTCTGGGCAGCCTGGTCCAGTCTCTTGACTATTTTTTAAGTGAAAAAATTTCCCCTAATGCCCAGTCTAAACCTATCCTATTGCAACTTGGACCCATTCCCTCTTGTTCTATCACCTGTGAGAAGATGCAGCAGCCTCTCCACAGTGTCCTTTCAGGTAGTTGTAGAGAGTGATGGGGTTTCCCTTCATCCTCTTCTTCCTCAAACTAACCAGTCTCAGCTCCTTCAACAGCTCTTCATGAGTTTTATTCTCCATGCCCTTCACCAGCTTCACTGCTCTGAAAATACCCTGAAAAAATCCATGGGCTGAATCCCAGAACTCAGTAAAGGCTGTTCCAGGTTCACCAAACAGTAAAAAACCCACACCACACCACACTCAATTTTATAGCCACACATGCACAAAATTCTTGACAATGAAGCAAAGTCAGAAATCCAATTTCCTACCTTGCTCATAACCTAAAAGCAGAATCTGCAAACAGGAAAAAAAATCTCCCACAGTCAAAACACTCCAAGGGGAAAAAGGCATTTCAGAGTGACAGAAGACAGCACATTAGGTTGCCATGCAGCTCCTTTCAGAGCTCCCTTGGCAGCATCAAAATTAAATGTTAATGCTGGTGGGATAGGACATTAGCAAGTCACAGAACGGATCATGTGAAGTGAAATGAGGAACAGGATCACTATTTCTGACAAAACAATTATTGTTCCAGTATTAAAACATGACTCCCAAGTTTGGTCTGCAGATATGTAATCAGTCAACCCAGATTTAGCAGAACACTTGACAGCAGCCTGTAATGCTTTTAAAGCAGAAGCTCTAAAGCCCTCACACATGGTCTAGGGTTAAATTCCAGCTCTCAAACCTGGAGCATCACCCCCCTGTGTCTTATTTCTGACAATGCAGAGGTGAGTCTTGCTCTGTGCTCAGACACACATGGAAAAATTCAGAGTTTGAGGACAATTTATCATATGTTCTCATCTAGAATCCACCAATTAAAATGGTATAATCAATTACTAGTCTGCCAGGAACCCCTTTCTGATTCCAGTTGTTCTTCAAACAAAAAAAAAAAGGATAGAAACAAACACACAGAAAACCACCCAGACACAAACCAACATCCCCACAATGTCTGAATAAGCCAGAAGGTATATGTAGCTACTACACATTCTAAATTAACTCCAGAAACTGTGGTAATTATGCCACCAGGTAAGAATGAAAACTAGGCTTTCTCCAGCTATTCCGAAATGCCAGCAGTGCCAGTGTCTCAATAAGAATTTCTAACTATGCTCATTCTGCAAAGGTATGGGCACCACAAGCATTTCTGCACTACTACCTTTTTGATCTGGACCACTACAATCAAAACTTCCAGTCAATCATGAACAGCTCAAACATTACCTGGGAAAAAATAACTCTCATGCATTATTCAAATGCATCAATCCACGGGTTATTACCTAAAGCCAAAGTATTAACACCACACAGAAAATGCTGTTTGTTGCCTCATGAATATCTGTGCCTGCCTGCACAATCCCACAGGCATTTCAAATGTGCCACCTGGGAAAACAGCCACCATTCTTTTGCTGTCACAGAGCCCAGCAATGTCCTTGTCAGCTTCCACAGGCTCTGAGAGGAGCAACCAAAGCCAGAGATGCTGCAGTACACTCCACTTGAGTCTCTGATGAAATAAGAGACTTGCAGACTTCCAAATATTCCCTACTTTCTGCAGATCTTCTAGAAAGCAGACTCCATTTCTAAGACACTCCCAGTTGGAATGACATGGAGGGATTTTGCTGGTGAACTTTATTACTCTTACATGAGGGTCCAAACATTTATATTCAGCTGGCATCCCTACATCACACACACAATTAAAACCTCTGGACAACTCCAAACTACTGGTTGTNTGACTATTTTTTAAGTGAAAAAATTTCCCCTAATGCCCAGTCTAAACCTATCCTATTGCAACTTGGACCCATTCCCTCTTGTTCTATCACCTGTGAGAAGATGCAGCAGCCTCTCCACAGTGTCCTTTCAGGTAGTTGTAGAGAGTGATGGGGTTTCCCTTCATCCTCTTCTTCCTCAAACTAACCAGTCTCAGCTCCTTCAACAGCTCTTCATGAGTTTTATTCTCCATGCCCTTCACCAGCTTCACTGCTCTGAAAATACCCTGAAAAAATCCATGGGCTGAATCCCAGAACTCAGTAAAGGCTGTTCCAGGTTCACCAAACAGTAAAAAACCCACACCACACCACACTCAATTTTATAGCCACACATGCACAAAATTCTTGACAATGAAGCAAAGTCAGAAATCCAATTTCCTACCTTGCTCATAACCTAAAAGCAGAATCTGCAAACAGGAAAAAAAATCTCCCACAGTCAAAACACTCCAAGGGGAAAAAGGCATTTCAGAGTGACAGAAGACAGCACATTAGGTTGCCATGCAGCTCCTTTCAGAGCTCCCTTGGCAGCATCAAAATTAAATGTTAATGCTGGTGGGATAGGACATTAGCAAGTCACAGAACGGATCATGTGAAGTGAAATGAGGAACAGGATCACTATTTCTGACAAAACAATTATTGTTCCAGTATTAAAACATGACTCCCAAGTTTGGTCTGCAGATATGTAATCAGTCAACCCAGATTTAGCAGAACACTTGACAGCAGCCTGTAATGCTTTTAAAGCAGAAGCTCTAAAGCCCTCACACATGGTCTAGGGTTAAATTCCAGCTCTCAAACCTGGAGCATCACCCCCCTGTGTCTTATTTCTGACAATGCAGAGGTGAGTCTTGCTCTGTGCTCAGACACACATGGAAAAATTCAGAGTTTGAGGACAATTTATCATATGTTCTCATCTAGAATCCACCAATTAAAATGGTATAATCAATTACTAGTCTGCCAGGAACCCCTTTCTGATTCCAGTTGTTCTTCAAACAAAAAAAAAAAGGATAGAAACAAACACACAGAAAACCACCCAGACACAAACCAACATCCCCACAATGTCTGAATAAGCCAGAAGGTATATGTAGCTACTACACATTCTAAATTAACTCCAGAAACTGTGGTAATTATGCCACCAGGTAAGAATGAAAACTAGGCTTTCTCCAGCTATTCCGAAATGCCAGCAGTGCCAGTGTCTCAATAAGAATTTCTAACTATGCTCATTCTGCAAAGGTATGGGCACCACAAGCATTTCTGCACTACTACCTTTTTGATCTGGACCACTACAATCAAAACTTCCAGTCAATCATGAACAGCTCAAACATTACCTGGGAAAAAATAACTCTCATGCATTATTCAAATGCATCAATCCACGGGTTATTACCTAAAGCCAAAGTATTAACACCACACAGAAAATGCTGTTTGTTGCCTCATGAATATCTGTGCCTGCCTGCACAATCCCACAGGCATTTCAAATGTGCCACCTGGGAAAACAGCCACCATTCTTTTGCTGTCACAGAGCCCAGCAATGTCCTTGTCAGCTTCCACAGGCTCTGAGAGGAGCAACCAAAGCCAGAGATGCTGCAGTACACTCCACTTGAGTCTCTGATGAAATAAGAGACTTGCAGACTTCCAAATATTCCCTACTTTCTGCAGATCTTCTAGAAAGCAGACTCCATTTCTAAGACACTCCCAGTTGGAATGACATGGAGGGATTTTGCTGGTGAACTTTATTACTCTTACATGAGGGTCCAAACATTTATATTCAGCTGGCATCCCTACATCACACACACAATTAAAACCTCTGGACAACTCCAAACTACTGGTTGTTGCTGCACTGAGCAAGGTTATCCACATTTTGATTCCAGAAATGTTGTGTCCCACGTCACCCCACTCTGCACAAACCTCATGCTTTTGTCTCTTGTACATTCATTAGTTGATCCACTAAAAAACAAAACCAGAAACAGAAAGAAAAGCACCTGGCTTTCCATGGGCCTCTAAAGCATTTCCCCTGTGTCCCTGCAGTTACTAAAATATGAAACCCAAAATCACCATTTTTGTAAAAATCTGTTTCAAAGTCTCTAAAACCAAAGTTTTATTAGTAAGGTAATAATTTTATAAGTAAACACAGAAAGAAAAAGAACAACCCAAAGATGTTAGCTTGAAACTACTACACCACATTAAATTATATATACCCATGGAGGCAGAATAGACAGTCACGAGGAAGACTGCAACATCTAAAGTTAAATGGTCAACAGGTACTATCTTCTCAAGAATATTATTTTTAAAAAAATATTAAAAATTGCTTCTTTAGGTTTCAGTTGAGCAACTGATGATGTTCCACAGTTGTGTCTGTAAGAAGTCTGCCCTGGTTGGAAAATTCAGCTGCTGCTTCCCTTCTGGTTATAATTTCAGAGCCAACACCCAACTTCTCTCTTCTTCACCCTCTCTTCTCCTCCTTTCCCAACTTCTCCAACATTCTTGGGATATATGATGTCTAAGATGCACTTTCCAGCCTCAAAACCACCATCAACAGAAGCTGCCTAAACAAAGGGAAATACCAGCAGCTTTCTCTGAATTATTCAGCTCCATCATACACCAGAACAAGTCATTCACTGCTTTCAATGTGACTACCTTGGTCGTTAGAGCCACTCAGCCCTAACCACAACTCTTCCCAAGCCATGAAACTGCATTTTGCTGAGCAAAAGTCAATTTCCCATGGCATGCACCAAGGCACCCCACAGCACCATGCAGCTACAGAGAAATGCCCATGCTCCTGCTGAGAACTGAGGTCATCTCTTCAGAAAGGGAGCTGCTGCTGCACAGCTTCAAACAGAACTCTTGGTGTTGCCATTGACAACATCAATATATCATCTTATATGAAATATATGAGATATACATTGATATAATACGTATTATATGAGATATACGTATTATATGAGATATACATGGACAAAATATCTATTATGTGAACTATATATGGATATAATATCTATTATATAAAATATANCTTATATATATTTCAATCAATTTCTATAGTTTCAATCAATTCAAACATATTAAGTGGAATAGACAATCATGCTTTCAATCTTGTATCATCCCCAGTATATGCAGGACTTGGCAGCAATCTGCCAGCCAAGATGTGCCAAGGAGGTTCCTGGTTTTTGCACCTGAAGAGGGGGAGTGTGACCTGCACAGTGCTCTGTGGGTTTCAGTCTGTCTGAGGGAGCATCTTGCAGTTGTAAAAGCTGTAATTAGCACTTCTTTTCAACATATGTAAATAAAAGAGGATCTGTTTGTGTGACTTACTACAGGAAGTGCTGACAAGACTGGTTTTTTATTTTATATGGACGTGGGTCAAAGAAGAACGAGGAGGAGAGCTGTTCTGGGAGGCATTTAAACTTTCAATCAGCTCCTTTTCATTGTGGCTGGACTTCAGAATGTGTTCATCTTTCAAGGCTGTGCTGGGCTGATGCTCATTAAAATCAGAAAGCAGCCAAGTAGCTGCAGCAGCCACAGAGCAGGAGACAGCCACTTTAGCACTTCCCACACCACCTATGAGTGACTAAAGTCAGAAGAAGAAAGTTGGTGGGTTTTTGGTTTCTTGGGGTATTAAAAAAAACAAAACAAAAACAACCAAACAAAAGGGAGAACACTCCAGCAATTCATTCAAGTCTATAGAAATTTCTGGAAACTCAAAGTTATCCAACCTTCCCAATTTAAAACAGGACTCATCAGGTCATTCAAAACAAAAAGACTTCAGGAGCTTGAACCAAGAGACTGTGAGTGTCCTCCAACCACCTTGCATACCATTAACTTCTGTGTCCAAAAAACTAAGTTTAGCATTAATTCATTTCAGAAAATGCTAGAGCACGTGGGGTGGTCTTAGGCAATACACACCATCCCCCAAGAAAAACCATCAGAGTATATAAACCATATATATTTATATTTTTTAATATATTTTTAATATATATTTTTATATATTTATATATTTTATATATTTTTATATATTTATATTTTTAATATATTTTTTTAATATTTTATATATATTTTTATATATATTTGTATATTTATATATATATT
>VYZU01044417.1:26709-52468 GCA_013401355.1 Ceyx cyanopectus
TATATATATATATATATAAAAAAAGCTCTGCCACACCTCCAGGGCCCTACCAAGTTGGCAGGTGAATAACACAACTGCCAGACCAGGATGCAGAGAGGCAAGGAACATACTCTATAACCAAACAGATAATCAAGATGGTTAAATCCATGATACAGAAGGGGAATCAAGTGATAACACAATAGGGCATCACCTCCAAGAAGCAGAGGCATGGAGAACAGTGGTGGAACAAGAAAAGGTTTGGGATAAACAACATTTATCTATGTTTAAGAAGTATAAATACTTACTAACATCAGTATGTCTTACAAGAAAAAAATAATAATCAAACCACCAATCCACAGAAATAAGAAGTGAGGGGGACAGCAGAATAATTGGTGAAATTGCCATTTGAGAGGTTCCACTCACAGGGTTCTGCAGGCTGAGGATGAAGCAAAGCAGACAGCTGGTTTCTTTCTTTTCAGACTGCCAGGCATGACTCTGGGGCAGCACAGCACCAGGCACTTGTCACTCAGTGCAGTGGTCAGGAGCTGACCCTGTTCCTGCCAGGTTTTGAGGTGCAGGCATGAGGAGAGCTGCCCCCCAGCAGCAGCTGGCCAGGGCAGGAGCAGCGACAGCCAGCCACACAATGCTCAGCAGCCTTCTGGAAGGGAGTGATCTTCCTCTCTCCAGCAAGGAGAGCAGGATGGGTGGCTTCCAGTTTCAGCAGCCAATTAGGCAGAAACTGCTATGGAAGCAACACAGGGCCCTACCCTGAGTTGGTTGGGAAACAAAAGGTGGCATTATTACAATTGTTTTGCCATTTCCAACAGCCCAACTCACTCCTTCTCTCCCAAAGGTGCCCAGGGGGCTCTTTTCCAAGGCTCTGCAACACACCTGCCTGGACACCCCATAGGATTCATTCAAACTGTCACCTCAACATCACATGCTGGCTAAAAAGCACTCATGTCCTGGCTTGAGGGGCTACTAAGAGAGCCACAAACTCCCAAACTTGATGCCTTGACTTTCTGAAGAGCCTTTAACAAGAGACAGATCATGCCCAAATGCCAGCATCATGAGTGAACAGTGCAGGTTTACTAAGATACTGTGTTTTAAGAAGATTATACAGTGCAAAAACCAGTGAATCTGAGAAGAAAACTTCAACAAAAAAGCAAGTTTGGCACCCAGTGTAACATTCTTCCAGAGTCCAAAAATGAATTATTACAAGATTGTCCTTTAGATTATGCAACCCAGAGCATGTGTACAGCATCAGAACTAGCTAAAGCAAATAAAATTGCCTCTCTCACCCTCTGAGTTAATAAATTCTGCATAAGCAATTACAGAGCCATGACACTCACACATGGGCAAAAAAAATTCTTGGTGGCAACTATTAGCCCTGACATTATTAACTGCAGACCAGCCAGAGAACTGCCTACAGTTACAATAATTACTGCTGTCTACAACGAGCTCATGCTACTTGAAAAACTTATTTTCCAGCAGCTCAGGAGAAGGTGGAGGGGGGAATCCATTCCACAGTCATTAAGATGAAAAAAAATCTCAAACTGCAAACTTCAAGACTTCTATTTTTATAGAGATATTTGGTCATGTGCTGCATGACTACCCTTTATATTTCAGGATTATTTTCGTCCCATTTGGGAAACAATGTACATCTGGAAGCAATGCAAGAACAACTAGGCAGAGAACAAAAGAAAGCTTCAAGCTCATACCTCTTCTTCTCTGAGCAGCAAGATGATAGTATCAGCAAGTGGAAAACTGGAAGCTCAGCTCCCCCCTGTTGAGGGGCAGGCTCAACAAAAGCAGCACACACTCTTTTTTTTGTTCAGGGAAAGCCTACAAACCCAGCAGCACAGACCCACAAGTAGAATAATCTACTGAGAATGTCTATGTAGAAATACATATGGTGAGGTGGCAAGAATTGTGATTTCAAAGCCACCAAAATATAAATAGAGAAGCAAAAAAAACAGGTATCAGAAGGCCATGGGGTTCCTACTCTTGCAGGGATGTTAAAACCCTTGTTTTTAAGAACCCTTTCCCAACAGCCAGAGCAGAAGCAGCTGTTGGGGATCTCCCATCCTTTCATTCAAGGCTCAGGCTTTCTTACCAACTTCTGAGAAAAAAAAAAGCCTCATAAATTAATTCTAATCAATTACACAGGGAAGAAATGAAAAAAACAACTCCTTGCTCACTCCTCACCCACACACCCTGGAGAGAAAAAGCCACTGCATGGTTCTAGTGCTGCTCCTTCCAGGGAGCACAAGGATCACTGAGCTCTCCTCCATCACTTTATCATTCACTCCATCCTTCCTAGATCATTTCTGAGGTGCTCAGCCAGAGGCAGCAGTAGGTGCAGAGACACCAGTGCAGAAGTGACTTCATCATTGAATTCTGCCACTGCTCTGAGCTTAAAAAGAAAACCCAAAAGAATGACAGCAAGCAAGCCAGGTTTTGCTCCCTCATGTCTTGGAAAAGACCTGCACCAATACAAAGATATCCAAGAAACTCAGAAGATAGCAATCCATCAATTTTCAACCTCCTCACAAGTAGTCTTTTGTTCCAGCTTTCACTCAAAATGGCTCAGAATTTAATTATCAGTCTGTAAACATACAGCAAAATAAAAAAGCCAAAAACTCTGCTCAACGCACAAGTGTTTTTTGGGTTTTTTTTCCAAGGATTCAACACTGGTAACTCACATCATCATGCCATAAGATGCTACCAAAACTCCTGAGAACCAGAAAAACCTTTTTTTGACACCCAAGTATTATTCTCCTTTTCAAAGAAAAAAACAAATCCAATAAACAGACTTCTTGGGATTCTCTTACATAGATGGATCAACAGAAAATACAACCTGCATTTCCCACAGAGTCCTTGTATGTGGTTCTCTGGCTTTGTTCTGGCATTTCTTTTTCCAGGCAGTAGAAGGCCCAGGAGCACATGACTAGAGCAACTGTGGGGGTTATCACAAGTGCCTGTGCTTTTGTTTCTCCCTGGGTGTTACACAGCCTGGGTTTGAATCCTATTTGCAAACTTGTTAGTCTGCATCAGTTAGCACCCTCTTAACAGGCAAGCATCTGTCTAGGCTTTGACCTCAAAGAAACAGGAAAGGAGCATCAATGACCTTTCAAGAATCAAGCTGCAGAGCTTGAATGAGAAAAAACGTAGTTGCTGAGCCTGACAGGTCTGGGTCTTGCAGGGTGCAGCCAGCCACCCGCAGAAATACTCACCCAAAGACCTCCTTCCCATTCCACACGCACATAAAATCAACCCATCCCTTAAAATGGAGTCACCCCCAGGTTTTTCTCCACACAAACCAAGACTTCTGAATAGGTGCTAAGGATGGACGTGATCAAACACATGCTTTTATGCTGCCAAGACTGCACCCATGATTTTTCCAGTGCTGCAGGCATGGCCATCATGCAGATACAAGGCAGGCTCCAGACCCCGAGCCAAACGCTCTCTTTGAGGCTTCAGCTGCAGTGGAAGACATTTCAGTGCAGAAAAACCTCAAGATTCCCAGGCTGTCTGCCCATCTCGGGGTGCTCTGGCACAAAATGCACCAGGAGATGTGCTGTGAGCACCCCTGCACACACAGAGCCACGGCAGGTGTGGCTGCACCCAAGGATCAAGCAGATCCATCCAGGGGCAATGCCCAGCCAGCATTCCTGGGCCCACAGAGATGCCACCCTGCATTTCTGGAAGGGAAATGATCCGAGAACTACACCGTGGATGTGAATCTCGAAGAACAATTTGACTGTTTTATGTCATTATGAGCATATTCAAATCCCCAGTGAATTAATTCCCTGTGGTCAACACAGAGCTGACTTTTAGTGACTCAGAACACGGCCTTTTGCTGTTCTCACCGTGAAGATTTAATACATATTTTTAATCCACATAAACCAGCGAATTCCACAACCCAGAACACGAAGGGCAGGCAGATATGAAACCACCATTTCCAACACTCCAGTGCAGAATAAAGCACAAGGCTCCATTATTCCAAAATATTCCTCTGACCAGAAAACTGTAAAAGGCAGGCCAAGCTTCAAATAACAACTCCATTGGCTCAGATGTCAAAATACCCATTTTTTTTATCCCCTTTATTAAGGGTTTTGCCCAAGCCTGGGAGATATCAGAGATACCTTTTGTAATCTCCCCTCCCCCTCTCTTTTTTTTTTTTTTTTCTTTTAATGGGCTGGACTAAAAGGTGCTCACACCCGATGGAAAAATGGGAAAATCTTCCAAGCTGCCTCTCCTTCAGAGGCAGGAGTTTGAGCAGCACACAAGGAAGGTGAATATCAGAGCCATACCTGTGTGTCCGCAACACGCATTTCTCCTGGCCAGGGGAAATTCAGGCTACACGGCTCCCAACCGCTTCACAAAGGGGGGATAAAAACCAACCAAAAAACAGCTTTTAATTAGCCAGAGGCCACGCACAACGCTGGCGGCGGAGAGACGAAGGAAAAAAAGGACAAACCGCCCGGCATCGGGGTTTTTTTTGTTGTCCAAAGGCCCCGGAACGAAGCGGCGGCGGGAGCCTATTCAAGGTTAATGGAGGGGGGAGGGAGAAAGGAGCAGCCTCGGGCAGGGCTGCAGCCTCAGCCCAGGGGTGGGGGGAACCCCCAGCACAGCCCCCCCAGACACCCACCCACCCGCGCAGAGCGGCAGGATACTCACGGCTAACTTTCATGCTGCCGAAGGCCGAGGGCTGCTGCACCGGCTTGCAGCTCTCCGCGAACGAGGTGGTCCTGGGCCGCCCGGACATGGTGCCTCCCGCCGCTGCTCTGCCCCGATCACCTCTGTGTTCCTCCTGCCTTCCCCCTCCGCCTCGCCCCGGCGGCTGCCCCCCCCCGATCGCTCGCTCAGCTGGAGGAGACGGGCGGGACGCGCCACATGAAAGGCCGGGCACCCCCCTGCCCCGTCCCCCCCCCAAGGGGAAGCCCCCTCCCCTTCTCGCTCTCTTCGCCCGGCTTCTTCTTCTTCCACCTCCTCCTCCTCCTCGAGCCGCCCGTTTCTCACAAAACCATTCTTCCCGGCACAGCCGGTGGGTCCGAGAGCCGCCCCCGAGCCGGTCCGCAGCCTCCCCGGCGCCGCTGCCGCTGGCGGCCGGAGCGAGGGGGGTTCGCTAGGCCTCGCTGCCCCCACCCTGGGCGCCAGTCACATGGGGCGGAGGCTCACGGCCCGACTCCTCTGATCCCGTCCTTGGGTTTTCTCGAGGCTTAGCTCGGGGTTTTTGGTTTTCCTTTTTCTTCTTCTTTTCTTCCTCCTCCTTTTTTCCCCCCCTTCCCCTCTCGCCTCTTTCCCCCTTCTCTTCTAAGGGAGGCGGCAGGGAGCGGGACTATTTTTTTTTTTCCCGGCGGATGGATCTCAGCGCTTCCGAATCCGCCGACAGGAGGTGGTGCGGTCGCCTCGCAAGGGGATCCGGCAGGGGCGGTGGGATCCGCGGCGGGCGGAGTAGGGGTGAAGAGGCCCGGGCGGCCGCGCTCGCTCTCTAAGGCAGCTTCTCAGTGCGGCGCTGAGGCGGCGGCTCCGACGCGGCTTCTCATTGCGCCCGCAGGGGCAGCTGGCGGCGGCACAGGCTGGGGACGCTGCACTGCGGGTGGCGCCCGGCGGCGGCGGCGCAGGCCATGGCGGCGGTTCCCCGGCTCCTCCTCGGCCGGATTCAGAGTGCGAGCGGCGGCGGTAGTTGTTGCTGCTGCTGCTTCCCCGGGCGTTCAAGGCACATAGGATTCGCCCGCCCGGCTAAAGCCTCCTGCCGTTCCCTCCCGGCGCCGGCTGCCTCCCGCCGGGCCTTCCTCCCCGTTTGTGCCGAGCAGTCCCTTTGTCCCCGCTGCTGCCTCCGCTGCGTGCTGGGCTCCTGCCGCTGCGCTCTGTGTGTGCGCCAGAGCCGCGCAGCCGCCTATGCTCGTCGCCGCCCTACGCTGCGGAACGGCCCTAAGCGCCTTCCGTGAATACCCAGCCGAAGAGCTCGACGCACTCGCTTAGACCCCAGCCCGAGGCCCTTACGGAAACACCCGAGACTCCTCGGCGCCAATCCGGAGGCCGTTACGGAGACGCCCGGAGCGGCTCGTCACCAATCACGGCCTCAGCGCGGGCGCAGCCGAGGCTCCCCGAAGCGAAACGGAGACCCAATGGGAAAACGCCGCCACCGCCCTAGCAGCGCGGTCGGGGAGCCAATGGGAAGGAACGCTCTGGTTTCGGCCGGCGCCGAGCCCACGCGAACGGAGCCGAAGCGGCGGAGCCAATCCCAACGGCGCCCCGCCCCTCCTGCCACAGCCCTGGCAGCGTTTCGAGGCGGAGGGCGAGAGCGCGGGCTGCCATTGGCTCCCCGGCCGGAGCGCTGCCATGGGCCGGCGGCGATGAGGCGGCTCGCTGACGCCATCCGGCTGCCCGCCCCGCACCAATCCCGGCCCCCAGCCCGCTGACGCCAGCCGGCTCCCCGCCCCGCACCAATCCCGAGCCCCAGCCCGCGGGCAGCACCCGCTCCCTCGGGGCCGCCGCCGCTCACCTTTATGACCTCAGCGGGCGCGCAGGGCGGGGGTGGGGGGAAGCGCATGCGCGGAAGGGCGCAGGGCGGTGGCCGCTGAGGGCGGGCGAATGGAGACCCCCCGGGCCCTGCGTCCTGGGCTCTCCTTTCCACCCGTGTCACGCTTGCCTGGGTGTTGCGCATCGGAGGAGCGGCGCAAAAGGAACCCCGAAATACCGGGGTTTGTGCCTCGAACCATCAGGGCCTGAGGTCTGGTGAGACCTCAGCTGGAGTATTGCATCCAGTTCTGGAGCCCTCAGCACAGGAGAGACATGGAGCTGCTGGAGCAGGGCCAGAGGAGGCCACAGAGATGCTCAGAGGCTGAAACAGCTCTGCTGTGGGGACAGGCTGAAGGAGCTGGGGTTGTTCAGCCTGGAGAAGAGAAGGCTCTGGGGAGACATTAGAGCACCTGCCAGTGCCTGAAGGGGCTGCAGGAAGGCTGCAGAGGGGCTGTTTCCAAGTGAAAGGACGAGGGGTAATGAGTTTAAATGAGAGGAGATTTAGAGTGGATCTGAGGAAGAAGTTGTTTCCCTTGAGGGTGGTGGCTCAGTGGCACAGGCTCCCCAGGGAGGTGGTTGAGGCCCCATCCCTGGAGCTATTGCAGGGGAGGTTGGCCAAGGCTCTGAGCAGCCTGGGCTAGTTGAGGGTGTCCCTGCTCCCTGCAGGGGGGCTGCACTAGATGCCCTTTGGAGGTTCCTTCGAGCCCTAAACATTCTATGATTCTAGGTCCCTGTGGGCCCGCCCTCAGTCCCTGCAGCAGAGGACACAGCGTTGTCACCCATAGCCTGTGGTGTGGCTGGGGGAGAGTTCAGCTGTGGGAAAGGGGTGGCCTAGGCTGACTGACAAGTGAAATGCAACAGCACGTTGGAAGCCACAAAGGTGGAACACGAAGCAATTCCCCTGTCAAAACAACAGAGTGATGGGAAAAGAAGATGAAGGATCTTGGGGGAGTTCTCCCAGCTCAGCTGTTACAAGCAACATCATATATAGGAAACATGGTCTGCATTAGAGCAGCCAAACTGGCCCTCCTATCCAGGTCTCAGTGCCACCACCCATGGATTGATCTTAGCCCTGGCCAGGGTCCCAGGCACTGTTCTGGAAGAGCCTGTACTTCTTCAGGGCTCTGAAGCATCCCTGGAGACACCAGTTCCCAGCCCTGGCAATGCAGGCTGTGGAGTGCTGCTCCCTGCTGTGACCTCACTAAAATCACTTGGCAGACCTTACCAAAATTTGAGCAACACTTGCTTATGCCATTAAAAAAAAAAGAAAAAGTGTTCTTGCCAGAATAGTTTATACCACAAACAAAGTAACTTGAGACTTCAAGAAGCAATTCTTGCCAGTGTTAAGACTCTTTAAGAGCTGCTGTTTTCAAGGCATCAAAATATTGCCAGATTTCCTTTTTTTTTTACAACATTGCTATGCAAGCAAACAAAGACCTGGCCAAAGGCAGCTAAAATTTATCCTTTACAAGAGCTGTTTTCCAAAGCAGAAAACAAACTCTGGCTTTCAAGATGCTCCTGTTCAGCAGTTTGCTCACCCTGGGGTGCTCAGTTTACTGGAAATCTCTTTTTTCCCCATCTGATAAATGATGAATGGTTTTACCTACTACAAAGAACCTGAAATCTTTTAAGGTTTAATTCTTCATGAGCCACCTGTGCTGCTGTGTACAGCTGGAAAGCTGACAGTTGAGAGTGAGTGGTGTGCCCTGGCAAGGACTGAGACAGTCTGAAATCACAGTGCCAGGGGTACTACAGACACCCCCAAACCACCCTACTATTTACAACATTTCAGCCCCCACTCTGAGACACAGTAAGCTGTTAACCATGAAAATAGTATTTTCTCTCCTGTTTTGCTAGAGCTCTTGACTCCAGCCACGACTGTTTGTCAAAAATAACTACAGTATTAGTTTTCTAAAGAACAGTCTTACACAAAAAAAGTAAATAGCAACTTGACAGCATCCAGCTCTCCTCTACCTGAAATGCACCACCAGATATTATGATCATGAGCTTGAACTTTTTTTTAATTTGGCTTTGAGCACCAAAATGCCAAAGCAAAGAACTTTTTCTTATTTTCTGATGTTCTTTCAAAAGACTGCCTGAACAGAACTGATGAGAGAGAGACAGACAAGCTTTGTTACCTGAAAAAGTTGGCAGTCTGAAAAATAGCAGGTGGGGCACGGTGAGCTCTTTAAAATTTAGTAGTAAATAAAAATAATAGTAGTAAATAAAAATCAGACCAATGCATAATTTATACTGATGGTGTCCAGTTGAAAAACTTCCCTTAAAGCTTTGGAATGATACAACCTGATAATAAAAATGGGAAATCAACTTCATTCACTTCCAGAGAAGAAAGTTACCTCAGGAAAACAACTTCATGCTTGTCCTCCTGTCCTATACCAGAGGCATAGACCTCCCCCAAAACCACCGTTTGCTCTTCAGCACCAAAACAAACCCAAAACTCTCAGTTACAGCTGATTTTGCTTTTCTGAGTACCAAGCCTATCCATCCACCTGGGGAATGCCCATTACACAGATCCCAGCTGCTCTACTTCCTATTAAGCAATCCTGCCCACATTTCCAAGTAATAATTAACTGACCAAAGCCTGTCCATTCAGGTCATAGCGTCTTCTCATCTACCAGGACACCACACAAGTGGAGGATTATTATGTATTTGAAGGGATGGGAAGCTATAAAGCATATAAATTCATAGTCTCCTGAGCTAAGGCTCAGAAAAACCCTAAAGACATCATAATGAGATGTGTTTAACTTTCATCTTCAATGAAGATTCAGTCAATTTCACTGATTCATCTTCCATGAAATTTCAATTTCAAAAATAGACTGACCCTTAAAATAATTTGCAAAGTTTGCATTTCTTTTCGGCCCCTTGGCTGATGAAATGACCTCCCTTAAGAATCTGAAAATATAAATAGAATTGACATTTTAATTACACTTTTCATCAGCAAATATAATCCAGCATCCCAGACATTAATATTGTTCCAAACCTGGATTCAAGGGCCAGTTTTATGGCTGCTGGTTTCTGTAGCATCCAAGTTCCCAGGAAGGCTGCCTGAAAATATCAACCATGATAGAAATAAGTGTTATCTCTCTGAAATGCCATAAGGTGGCAGTGGATTGGAAAACTGGTACTATTCCTGGGTAGAACAAAGCTTTAAGGAGCTCAGTAGAAAAGGAGGGGAAGTTTCTTGTGTTTGGTTAGGGATTTTCATTTGTTTATATTTATTACATATTTTATTATTATTTGGGATATATTTGTTTATATTTGTGATATATTTTTATTATTTGTGATATATTTCTTTATGTTNTTATATATTTTATTATTGTGATATATTTGTTATATATTTTTATTATTATTTGTAATATATTTGTTATATATTTGTTTCATTTTCATTTGTTTCTATTTTGTGCATTGGCATAAACTCCACATCCAATCAGCTTTATCACATGCTTATTAGGTCTGCTCCAAAACACACCAGCAGGACATGTTCCTATTAGGGACCTCCTGCTTTTTCTCTCTATTGCTTCCTTTTTTGGGGTGATCAGCAGGAGGATTTTTCTGTTTGCTTACCTTGCAGTTCTTCCTGGGTCATTCCACCACAAGCACAGGATGTCTTTGGTTGGAAGAGACCTCCAAGGTCATGTAATCCAACCTTTGACCCAACACTGCAAGCTCACCACTAAACCTTGGCCCTAAGGGCCAGGTCCACACACCATTTCAATGGCACCAGGGATGGCAGCTCCACCACTGCACCTGGGCAGCCCGTTCCAATGGTTCAGAACCCTTCCAGGGAGGGAATGTTTCCTACTATCCAGCCTGAACCTCCCCTGGCACAGCTTGCAGCCATCCCTCTGGTGCTGTCACACATCTCCAGGGAGCAGAGGCTGACCTCTCCTCACTCCAGCCTCCTGTCAGGCAGTTGGAGTGATAAGCTCTCCCCTCAGCCTCCTCCAGACTAAACAGCTCCCTCAGCTGCTCCTCAAAGGACTTGTGCTCCTGGAACTTGTCATGGACACATTCCAGCAACTCTATGTCCTTATAGTGTGTGGCTGAGAACTGAACACAGTGTTCAAGGTGTGGTGAGTGCTGAGTGTAGGGGGACATCACCTCCCCAGTCCTGCTGGCCACAGTGTCTCTAATCCAAGCCAGGATGCCACTGGCCTTCTTGGTCACCTGCCTGCACTGCTGACTCGCATTTAATTGACTGCTGATCAACACCCCCAGGTCCCTTGACAACTTGCAGCTTTCCAACCACACATCCCCAAGCCTGTAGCTTACTGTGGGGATGTTAGGACCCAAGTGCAGGACCCAACACTTGTCCTTGTTGAACCCCATGCAATTAACCTTGGCCCACTGAGCTGGCTGGGTCCTGCTGTAAAGCTTCCCTACCCTCTAGCAGATCAACACACTCCCCTAGCTTGGTGTCACCTGCAAATGTACTGAGGGGACACTCCATCCCTTCACCCAGATCATTAACAAAGATGGCAAAGACAACAGGCCCCAGTCCTGAACCCTGGGGAACACCCTGTCATCTGCTGCTAGCCAGATTTAGCTCCTTTCACTACCACTCCTTCAGCCCAGCCTTCCAGCCACTGTTTCACCCAGCGCAGAGGCTATTTTTTAACATCCAAGTTTCTGAAGGAAAATACTGTGGGAGGCAGTGTCAAAGGCTTCACTAAAGCTGGGGTAGCCAACATCCACAGCTCTCCATCCACCAGGCGAGTCACCTTGTTGTAGAAGGAGATCAGGTTAGTCAGGCAGGACCTGCCTTTCATAAACCTCTGCTGACTGTCCTGTATGTGCCATGTAATGCCACTCAAGATGATCTGCTCCATAACCTCAGCCATGGTGAGAGGGTTGCCTCCACTAGCCTGGGAATGATGCCGTCATTCCCAGCTGGTTTAAACTCTGCTGCATCAGTGAATCACAACTGGATTAACAGATCTATCACTCCTGCATCTAATTCCGTAATACTGCCAAGGGAATTATCTGCGGAACAATTTAGTGAGATATTGTAACTGCTTGTCTCTTGTTTGATTGGCATGAGCAAACTCAATGGTTGTGGTTGAACTTTAACTTCTCTTTCATTTTCCAGTGGAAAATCAGAGATTGTAACAGTAACAAATTGACAAACCGACTGCCCAGGCGTTAATGATTGGACAATTAATCCCGAAAAGTGCTCTTGAATTTTGTCCCAGAACAATAGCCAAAGGAATCTATGTTTAGAACATACCAGTTCCATTTACTTTTCTGAGCAGGACAGACGTTTTTCATCCTGAGAACCTTGCATTTTGCAACGATTTCCTGTCACAAAATATGTCATCACCAACAATTGCTTAAGAGAACAGCTGATGTTTGGCTGATTTGGATATGCGTGGGTGTGCCCAGGCCTCACAAAACTCCAGGTAAGTTTGCCAGAACTGATTGAGCCAACTCATCTGAACAGTTGAATGTAACAGAAGCTAGAGACAACCTCCATTTCCCAACTTTACAGTACAGTCAGACAAGCAGAGACACCCAATAAGGGTTCACAGCAATGTTGCAACACATGGAAAACATCTTTTACTCACTAGGCAGGCAAATGTGTGCATCAGTGGGAGCCCTGTCTGTGGATGTTCTGCACAGGTTGAAGATGGGTCCACTACCTCTTGAAAGAGGCATTAGGTTTCCTCACTGTGCTGGGAGAACATCATGTTCAGCTGGACAGTTTCCCTTGCTCCAGCATGTCTGACCACACCTTCATAAATAACCCTGGAAAACCACAGTGTCCAGAGCCAGGGAAGCTCTGTCAATCTAATGAGCCTCTGACAAGCCTTCCAGACATTTCTGGAAAGCAAAAATTATGCCATTTTCCTCAGAAGTTTCAAAGGGTTCAAATCTAGAAAATTATGGGGCTCCTCTCCCTCGTGTTAGATTCAGCCAAGCAGCCCAAGAGTGGCATCTGTTTGCTTCCCATCTGTGCTTTCCCTTGCCCTCAACAGGTCTGTTTCTGTGAAGAGGATACCAAGGAGCATCCTTGGGAATAGGTGTTTGCTTCACCAAAGAAGCCAAGAAAGCAGTGATGTGCCTAGTGGAGCCTGCCTGGGATGCTGTCCTCGTCACAAGGGCTCCCTGCAGACTGAAATTGCCATCTGTATCTGCAATGAAATGCTCATCCAGCTCTTGCAGCTGCTTTTCCTGTGACTGAAAATAACTGCATGGGTACAGGTCTCCACGGAACAGCCAGCTCTCCAGGGGAGAAAGGGGATGATTGTGTTCTTGGTATCCTCACAGCAAGCTGTGGAGAGCATAATACACTCGTGTCTGTAGAGAGGAATGATTGCTCTGCAATCTGCAGCACTCAGTGCAATGCTATGAAACCTTGGTCATTCCAGACAGCAGCCACAGGAGCAAACTTGTGCTGTTGTTAATGCATCTTACCTGTGAACTGGGGGTGTTTAGTTTGTGAGAGGTGGTGATTCTCCTCAGAACCCGGGGGGAAAATGCACAATTCATTCCAAAGTGGCCAAAAGTGTGACCAGTATTTTCCTTTTGTTCACTGAATTTTTGCCAAGCACTGCAATTGATTTAATGATCCTTGTCCCCAGCTGCTGGCTAATCACCATCACACCCTACTTCCTTCATCTTTGGCTTGCAAACGGTTACTAATTTTTGCTGCATCTTGCATTGTACAATCTGGTGTTGACAGCTGTCTGTTGTAACCCTGAGATAGAGAGACAGATGTTTTTTAAAATAAGAGATCTCTTCCAAATCTCTAAAACATCTGGGAGAAACATGACGTTGAATCTGAGTTACTGAATTCAATAAAATCAACAGCTATGTGGACAGGCTAAAGGGTCTGCAAACACAAAGCTTAAAAGATTCACTGCTGTGTCTTTAAAAAACAAGTCCTGGGTGTTTCCCATTGAAAAAAACCCCAAAAATCCCTGTTTCCTGTTTCCATGTGGGCTGCTTGACATGGCAAAATCTTTTACCCCCTACGCAACAGAGCACACCTCCTAATTTGATCAGACTAACAGACCATGTTGCTTTTGCTTCAGCCTGTTAGATGGAATTCAAAAGCCTTTTTACAAAGCAGGATTCAGGCAGCAAGATCAAACTGGCTGCAGACAAGAAATCTGTAGCACAAAAGCCCCAAAAAGCTAGAAGTCAATGGAAACAATTGCATTCCTTAAAAAAAATCTAAGTTTTAAAAATCTTTTCCCAAATCTCATTTCCTCCTGAACATTTTGTGACCGTGATTGTTACAAGCGACCTATTTATTTATATTTTTTTTCCCCTTCCCTGTTTATTTTCTGTGTTTAACAGCACTGAGCGTACAGTCCATTGTTTTGCTAATGGTCAGCAAAGCTTATCTCCCCATCTCACCCAGCCTCTATCGCTCACAGGCTGTTCTGCAAGACTTGGATGAGCTCTCCTCAGCCCCTGCGAGCCAGCAGGAGAGCAAAGCTGAACTCAATAGGCACCATGGAAAGCAAAGGGTGAGCTTCATAAGCAAGGTTAGCTGGAGTGGAGCAGCAGTCACTCCAAATGAGCCCTAAGAAAAGAGCCTACAAGCAGAAAAAAAAAAAAAAAGCCTCGTAGGATTACCAACACTTTTTTATAAAGGAGTCATTTCAGGACATCTGTCTTAAGGGAAGTGCTGCATTTATTTCTTTTTAATTGGTCTGGATTTGTGCCACGTCAAGTTGATGATGTTATTACAGTGTTCTAAAGGATATTTTCTTTGCTGCATAGCATGGGAGCAAGGGGAGAATGCAATTAACAGGAATGATGTCCCTTTCAAAAGCTGGAGAAGGAAATATTTTTAAATCAAGCAGTTATTGTACGTGTCAAGTACTTAAAAGGAGATTTTTCGTGTCGCTGGAAGGTGAGAGACTTCTTCTGGAGATGGTTGTCAAGTGAAGTTGCACTTAAACTCCACTCAGAGGAGCCTTCCCTTTTCCCCACATGGAAAGACCTGCCTAGTAAGTGGTCTCTGGGTTTAGAAACTTCCCACCAGCTAACAGGGAGACAGTTGTATTTCTAACTAGTCTGAAAATCACTGGTGCAAGCATCTGGATAATAGTCATCCCTGAAATACCCAATACTAAAAAGCTTTTCTTTGGCAAGGGGTCTGAAACATGCTGTTTTAATTCAAATCAGTGTTTAAATGTGGAAGGTTTATCAACTCTGAAGTGTCCTGTCCTGCCCCCAATCAGCAACAAGATACTGGGCTAGAAACCAGGGGCTGAACTGTTTGATCATCAAGGATCATTTCCTCAAAGCTCAAGAGTGGTTCATCCTGATAGGAAGAAAGGTGACAGGAGGGAGGTATTTGTGGATGAAAAAGGAGCACCTGAACTATCTCTGCCATAAAAAGGAAAGGTACAGAAGGTGGAAGCAGGGGTTGCTGACCCAAGAGAAATTTTACTGGTGGGAATGTCCTTCAGCAATCCTAAGCAAGGGGCCCAAAAGTGCTGAGGGACTGGCTAAAGCTATTGCAAGGCCACTCTTTTGGAAGATCATGGTGATAAGAAGTCCCCGAGGCCTGGAAGAAAGCAAATGTCACTCCTATCTTCCGGAATGGCAAGAAGGGGGATCTGGGGAACTACAGCCTGATCAGTCCCACCTCAATCCCAGAAAAGGCAATGGAGCAAGAAAGCATGGAAACCATTTGCAGACACATGAAGAACAAGGAGGTGGTTGAGCATAAGTCAGCATGGGTTTACAAAGGGGAAACCTGGTTTAACCAACCTACCAGCCTTCCACAGCAAGATGACTGGCTTGATGAATGAGCAGAGAGCACTGGATGTTGTTTGCCTTGACTTTAGTAAGGGTTTTGACACTGTCTCCCATCACATCCCCATAGACAAGGTGACTAAGTATGGCTTACATAAGTAGACAGTGAAGCGGATCCAAAAATGGCTGAATGGCCAGACCTAGAGTGTCATGATCAGCAGCACAAAGTCCAACTAAATAACAGTCACTAGCAGCATATCCTGTTACTAGGTCTTGGACTGTTTAACATCTTCATTAATGACTGGCCAATGGGGCAGAGCACACCTTTGGCAAATGTACAGATTATACAGAGCTGGGAGGAGGTGGCACAGCAGCTGCTGTGCTGCCATCCACAGCAACCTGGGCACAGAGGAACTGCATGAAGTTTCACAAGGGAAAGAAATGCAAAGACTTGCACCTAGGGAGAAATAACCTCATGCACCAATAAGTGCTCGGGCTCTGCAGAGAAGGACCCGAGGGGTTCTCTTGGCCATCAGCAAAGAGCCAGCAAAGACAACTAGCAACATCCTGGGGTGCATTAGGAAAAGTTTCTGGTGTCCCGTATGCTGTCACTTCTTACACATCCCTCTGACTTTTCCAAGGTAATTATACACATTACTGATGTAATTAAATGCACTGAATGCATATACCTCTGAGAATGAGATGGTTATAGAGAAATGTGAAATTAATAAAACAGTCAGAGGAGCTGTCACAGGATGTCAGGGGTTGGAAAGGATCCTGGAGATCTTTGAGTCCAACCCCCCTGCCAGAGCAGGGCCATTTAAAATAATCTAGCACAGGTCACACAGGAACACATCCAGCCAGGGCTGGAAAATACTCAGAGAAGGAGACTCCACAGCCTCTCTGCGGAGCCCCTTACAGTCTCTGTGACTGTTACAGTAAAGAAGTTCCTATTTATGTTGAGGTGGAACTTCCTATGTCCAGATTCCATCTGTTTCCCCTTGTCCACAAGCAAAATACAGGAACTAGGGATCAACATTCATGACTGAGTTTCTGTACAGGTGCTTTCATCAGAATAAACAAGGTGTGAGGAGATGGAGGCAGATGAGAAGTGAGAGGTGAGTGACTTAGGACAGACAATGCTAAGCATAGTGCAGAAGAATTTCAGTTTTATTTCCCATTCTGTGGCAATTAATGCAACATGCACTGAGCTGTTTGTGTGGTGGTGGTAAAAAATCAAAGCCCTGATGCTGTATCAAAACAGGGCACCAAGCATGGACAATTAACTCAAAAGCAGCCTTTTCAAACTGAGCACCCAGAAAATGAAGAAAATAAAATTAATGACTACCTGAGGGAAATCTGATTTAAATGACCACCCAAGAACACTGAAGCAGAGGCAACTAGCCAGGACAGCACTACCTAAACTGAACCACCAGCTTGTCCTTTCTCCAGCTGTGTTCCCAGTCTACTCCACAGCATGGTCCTGGTATTTTATGCACTGAGGCAGGATCCCATTAAGAAAAAGTATGCAATCATGTCATTAATATCTGTCTGTCTCACAAGAGAAGACTAGAGAAACATTTGTCAAGAACGGCCTAGGAATAAGTGGTCCTGCCTTGGGGGAAAGGGATGCACTGGAATCCCCAGATGGCTCCTCAGAATCCTTTCCAGGCCTGTTTTCCACAAAGTCATACATGCCAAAATTAAGCCAAACTAAGTTTGCACAAACTATTTTAATTCCAGCCTTCCCTAACTTCTAAATGCTTGACTTCAGAGCCATTTTGGCAGATTACATCTTTCCAGGATCCCAGTTATTCTGTTTTTTTGGTTGTTTTTTTTAAGCTGATTCAACCTAGCAAGGCTGTGTAAGGCTATGCACATCCCCAGGGTTCACTGACAACCTTGTCACAGATCCACCACTACAGGAACCTCTTCCAGGGACTGCCAGAGGCAACCTAGTTGACTGTTCTGTCTCCAACTAAGGCAGGCAAGGGTGGCAGTAGGAAGAGATTACACACTGCTAGCCCACATCAGAGGCTTGCCTTCCCAATCCACATGCTGGCAGCAGAGATGAGAGTCTCAGGACACCTGGGTTCCCTCCCAAACTCTGGAGGGCAACATGTGCCACCAAGGAGCTTTTTGCTTCTTTCCATCAATGTTCTATCCAGTCCTGCTTTTCCCAGACCCATGGAAACGAAAAACTCCTTTGCTACCTCCTCTGCTCCCTCCCTGACCACTGTTAGGGTCTCTTCTCTCCCCTTTCTTGCCTTCACTAGTCACATCCCACCTCTAGTCACTCCCATAGCCTACATCTGTCCCACTCCTACTGACCTGGCTTGTCCCATCTATCACAAGTCTTTTCACTTCTGCTCTTTACTCCCTTGCTTATTTCTTACCAAACAGCAGCTCCCAGACCCTGAAGACCTTGGTGGCTTAATCCTCCTCTCTATCCTCATGCCTATTCTTTGTTGACTCAGAAAACTATGCTCCCCGCCTTCCCTCTTCTGCCCCAGTCCCACCATCTTTCCCTTTTTCACCACCTCCTCCCACAGCTTCTTCAAACAGATTTACCTCTTTTCTCACAAAGCTGACTTCCCCAACTGCTTCTTCAGCAACACAGTCTCCTTCCCAGCACCATGGTTATCACCTCTGTGACAGAAACCACTCAGCTCCCTGCACCCTCCCACTCTCTTAACTGCAATGCCTTGCAGGTGGGGTGGGCTTGGCCTCTCCTGTGGACAGCACAGGTGCAGGATGCTCTGGCAGTTGCAAGGACATGGAGGATACTCAGCCAGGGCAGAGTTACCAGGGATGGTTTGGGAATGGCTTTTTGGCCACTGAATGCTAAGGAACCCCCACAGACCTGTGTGGCTCGTGATATTTCAAAGTCATCAAGTGTGGTCCAGGGTGGATGGGTTTTGTCCAGACTCCTAGAAGCCAGTCTGTATGGTGTGAGGGAGAAGAAAGGTCTCCAAAAAGCTAACAGACATGCTTGAAATAGGGACAAATGTGTTTTTGTTAGCCTTGTTCTTGGCAATGTCCTCAAATCACTTCATTTTAACTTCCCAGAACACTCAGCATGAAAATTTTGGTATAATACTTAAGCTTTAAGAAAAGGGAGTCCAAGATATTTTAATGGGAAATGCTGTACAACCTTAATATGTAGGGGAATATTATGCACCCCAATGCATAGGGATGTTAACTGTTAGAGAAGGCAATCACAAAGTATTTCACTATTTTTCACTTTTGTTTTACTCCTTTCCATTCGTTTTACTCATTGTACTTCAAGCTACAGCTTTCCCAGTGCCATGGACTTCTCTTCCACTGATCACACTGTTTTGCAAAGATTATATTCAGGTTTTTTAAATGAATTAAATCAATGCATTAAGCACGCTTTGCTGAGCTGCTGAAAAATTCCACAATCTCTATGTTAGAGGTGGCAGTCACTTTGCTCTTTCCAGTGATGCAGATGTGAGTGGGACAGCTATTGCTGCCTAAATGGCATGAGCAAATCAATGTCTTCCAGCTCTTTTGGACAGGCCAGCATTTCTTTTACACCGTGCAGGTAGGTTGCAAACTTGCAAAACCCAATGAGACAGTGGAAATTTCCCTGTAATGAAAGCATGTCTCTCAACACTTCCAGGCATGTTGTGGCAGAACAAAGCTGTGACCTGTTCTTTCATCTGCCACCCTAAGGGCAGGAAGATCTTTAGAAGTCAATGTCTCATTTATGACTCTGCATTAGAACCGTCTAAACTGGTCACAGAGGGAAATGATTTTATAATAATCCTGTAAAGGGAGAGGCAAAATCTCATTCACTCAGCTGTTGGCTGGGCAGAGCTTGGCACCAGTCTTGGAACCATATGAATAATGTTTGAAATTACATCATTCCTAGATTTCCAGCTGTACCAGAAGGTAGGTGGTCAGCACAAAACCTACCTTACCTCCTGCTGCAAGATTGATGCTGTCTGGATCAGCCCAATTCTGCAAAATAATCAGGCTCTTGCTGTGTTCAGCACAGAGGCAGCATCTCTCCTTGTAGGACTGTGGGGCCCCTGCAGCCCAGGGGCTGATTGTGTAGCAAGGCACTCATTTTTTTTCCCAGGGGAAAGCTGCTGGAGGGTTTATTTCCTTAAGCACTTCACCAGATATCTCTCACATGCTCGCAGGGTTGTTTATAATGCTTTTGTTATCTAGAAACATCTTCACTTACTGGTAGCACTCTCATACTTGCTTCAACAGATGCTTGGATTGCCAGTGGGGAGCAGGGTTCTTTGCTCTTTTTAATCTGTGCTTTTTCAGCTTCCAGTTATTTCAGACAGTGGGGTGATCCTGAGAAATGGGGATGTTCCTCCTCTGTGTAAGGACACAAATATATGCACATATACAGAAATATTCTTTGATGCACTAAAACCAGATGTTGTGACCAAAGTATCCACACAGAGCAACTGCTGGTTACTCAACAGAAAAAAAAGGTTGGCCTCCACTGTTAATATCTCATTTTTTTGCCTGAACTCCTTCCCCTCCTTCTTCAGCCTCTCACTCACTTTTTCCATAGGTCATTTGCAGTTCTCACTGAGCTCCAAATCTTGCTGGCTGAGGAAATGAACCAGGGCCCATCTGGGAGCATCAGCTCTCATTTTCCTATTCTTTGATGGGTCAGTCAATCTCTCAAAACTTTCTGGTGAATCACCCAAAGGGTTTTTTTTGGCAAACATAGAGAAGAAGCCTTAATGCATCTCAGGGAGGTGGTCTTGTGTTCACTTGAATGACAGGTGTCAGTAAGAAAGGAGACTGTGGGTTTTCTTTCTGGGAATAGCATAATGGTCATTCCAAGAGACAAGGCTCTTGACTCCTGAGTTTTCTGTTGAGTAAATGAAAATCCACATCATCCACAGGTACTCTGTTGTAGATGGGTTTGTCTGTTTTAATGGCTAAATTCGGATGCCTGTTGCTGAATGGAGACTGAGAGGGGTTTTTTTCTTACCAAAGGGTGTAATTTAGCTCAAAGGTGTTGTCCTGTGACACAGCAGGTACCCAGTACTGCTGGACCTCCCTCACTGACTGGAGCATGCTGATATCAGGTATCAGGAGAACTAGGAAAAAGACCTTGTCAACGGGATGTTGTGAAGAATGGATTGCAGAAATAGGAGAGCACCAAATGTGGTTTTGTTACTGGTCTAAAAAAAAAAAAAGAAGTCTGTAATAGTGAGAAAATGAGCTGATATTTGCAAAAGCATAATCCATCATCAAATGAAAGATTCACCTGTCAGAGGAAAGGAAGGCTTTGTACAGCATCTGTATTCAGGGGACTGCTAAAAAAAAAACCCAAACAACAAAACCCCAGCTGCTTTCAAACAAGGGCTTGAATTTGCCATAATCATGTAGAGAGTGTCCCACTGTTCATGGATCTGCCTAGCACTGCTGCAAATTCAAGGTGCAATTGCATCAGCTAATATTATTCTTGCAGTTCTCTTTGGTTTGAAATATTGCCCGACTCATTTGGGTTAGATATGAGATGTAACTGCCTGGAAACCAGCAGGCAACTCCAGAAGGGTGCCCTGCTGGTTATATTCCCCTTGTCCAACAAAATGGCCATGCCATGCCTGTGTTTGATCATGTCATCAATACACTGCTCAGTGTGCCTTCATTTTCCCTCCCTATGGGCCCTGTGAGAGGTACCAGGGGGTTTTCTAAGGAACTTGAGTCCTCAGGGATTTCCTAAGCCATGGGAAACTCCCAAGAAGCAAAAGCTCTTCAGGGTTTTTTCAGCACTTGCTTGCAGGAGGTGTGTTTGAATAAAATATGGGTGAGTATTCAAATAGTGCTGGTAAAGCTAGCACCTGATGGGTGCTAGGAAACCCTCATCCATTGCAGTCTTGCATAAAAAATAGCAAATTCCTCCTGACCCACTGTGAACTTGCCTGTTTCTGGCCTGACTTTCTGCTGTCCTAACTACCAATGAGTATTTCTTCTCATGAACTTTTCAAAAGGTGAGTGCATTATTGTTCTAGCATCTTGCCAAGCTCCTTACAGACCTCTCTGCAGCTGGAGGCAGGGAGCAGAGTCCACATCTAGCCTCATGTTGCTGCAAGGGGAAGGGTTTGCCCTGGTAGTGAAACCAGGGTTCTCCCTCAATGCCTCCTTGCAGACTGAAAGAGAGGAAGGCATGAGCTGCTGGAGGGAACTAAAAATAGTCTCTTCTCTGAGTAGCCCAGGGATCCTGGAAAGAAAAGGCCACATTCTTCATGGGCATGTAAGAGAGTAGGTTAGAGAATGAAAAGGAAGAACAGCTACTAACTAGAAGACAGCACTGGCATGAGAACAAGTAGATAAAAATAGGCTATGAAAAAAAATAAATGTGGGCTGCAAATCAGAAACAAGTTTCCTTCTGTCAGAGTGAGGTTCTGGCATATTCTGCCAAGAAAATTCCTAATGACTCTTAAGATGGTATGTGATAAATTAACAAGAGGGACTTTATGAATCAGTGCTTGTCATAGCTGGGGAATATGCTGATGACTAGGAGATCCCTTCTAGCCCCACATTCCTGTTGGTGTGATAACAGAGGCATCTGTGTAGGGCCCAGTAAATGCTGAATCAGAGTGCTTTACACAGCTGCCTAGCAGGACAAAGTCCCTTGTACCCATCCTATCTGCAAGGACCTCCAGGACCAAAAACCCCCAACCAACCAACCACACAACCACAGATCCCAGCTGCTAAGGCCAACACAAGGCAGTGGGGAAACTTCCATGCCTACAGTCAGCACTCTTTTCCCCCAGGGCCTGCCTTAATCCCTCTCTGCCATAGTTAATAAAGCTTTTTTTTTTCCCCTTTTATTTATTTTTAAATAAATAATAAAAAAATCAGGCAGCTAAATCACAATTGAGATCAATTTTGTTATTTCCTGAACAGTCACAAGCTGACAGGGTAACAGGGGCAGCCTGGATGATGGCAGGGGGTTGCAGCACAAGAGCCTCAAGGTATCCTGCCTTCCTAGCTCTTGCCAAGGCCCAGCAAAGCAGGCTTACAGAGATGGCAGGGGTTGGAAGGAACTTCTGGGGATCATGCACAGGATCACATCCAGGTGGGTTTTGAAAGCCTTCAGAGAAGGAGACTCCACCTCTCTGGGAAGCCTGTTTGAGGGCTCCATCACTGTTGTTTATCTGAAATAGTGAGGAAGAGATGATTTTCTTCACCAAGATGCCAAGAAGCCTTTGTTTATTAATTTACAGCTCTTTTTATACCCTTTTAACCTCAAGGTAATTGGATAAGCAGCCAGCCACCCCCTGGGGTGATTGGCTGGGGTGCCACAGCACCCAGAGTCAAAACATCTCTCTACTGTTTTACAAACAAATGCCACCAAGGTCACAGCTGGTGGGAGTCTTTGCAGTCCCACGAGAAGGAAAATTCCAGACAGTAATTTTAGCATCCACACGTCACCTTCACCATAAAGAAGCTTCACCTCATGTTGAGGTGGAACTTTCTGTGTTCTAGTTCATGCCCATTGCCCCTTGTCCTATCACTGGACACCACTGGAAAGAGTCTGGCCAAATCCTCTTGACACCTGCCCTTTAGCTATGTATAAGCATTGATGATTCCCTGAGTCTTCACTGGATGAACCAGCCCCAGATTTCTCATCAGATTGATGCTCCAGTCCTCTAACCACTGCTGTAGCCCTCCCTTGGTCTCTTTCCAGTAGTTCCCTGTCTTTCTTGAACTGTCAGCTTTCATACCAGCTGTGATGTGACCCTTCCTGTCAGCAAGGGAAGAGCATGGAGGTGTTGGTGCATTGCTGGGGGGAACAGGAAGAGGCCAGGGAACTTTGTGATAGAAAAGCAGCACCTGTAAACAGGCCAGTGGGCAGAAAAGGCAGAAAAAATGCTCCGTGGGGCATCTCCTATCATAGTGTGCATAGCAGGGCTCAGCTGTGACAGCTTAGTTGGCCTCCTATCTCGTTCTGTGGTTTGCAGAAAGCAGCAGGAGTGACAAAGCTGGAGCCTGCAGAGGTGCAGAGCTAGCAGGGGGAGGATGGCTGGGGATCACATCTCAGGAAGCTAGGAACATTCAGAAGACCTCATCAACATTAACTGCTGTGGCTGCCCCAGGTGTCATTGGATGAGGCAACCTCTCTACTGTCAGACACTTCTTGGATGGGGACAGGTGGGTAAGGGGGAGAAGATGCTGGGTAAGGGGTACAGGATTGTCAAGGGCTGCTCTGTAGCTTCTGGGCAGTAGGAGTTTCTTTCATGCCCTGAAGTACTATGAGCACATTT
The DNA here is from genome assembly GCA_013401355.1 of Ceyx cyanopectus. NCBI lineage: Eukaryota > Metazoa > Chordata > Aves > Coraciiformes > Alcedinidae > Ceyx > Ceyx cyanopectus. The sequence goes on from VYZU01044417.1 coordinate 50,229, forward strand.
ATAAGGATGGTGAGTCTAGCACTCACAGAATCATAGAATCAGAGTGTCAGGGGTTGGAAGGGAGCTAGAAGATCATCCAGTCCAACCCCCCTGCCAGAGCAGGGGCACCCAGACCCAGTCACCCAAGAACAGATCCAGGGGGGGCTGGAATGTCTCCAGAGAAGAAGACTCCATAACCTCCCTGGGCAGCCCCTGCCAGGCTCTGCCACCCTCACTGGGAACAAGTTTTTCCTTGTGTTTCCCTCAACCTCTTGTGCTCCAACTGACTCCCATTGCCTCTTGTCCTGTCCCTGGATGACACTGAGCAGAGTCTGACTCCATCCTCCCTACACTCACCTTTAACATATTGATAGACACTGATGAGGTCCCCCCTCAGTCTCCTCTTCTCCAGTCTCTAACCCAAGCCTCTTCAACTTAGGAAAGAACTTCCTCCCTCCAGACTTCATCTGTGGTCTTGGAGACCTGGGACTCCTGGTAGCTGACCTTAGCAGTAAAGACCGAGGCAAAGGTGACATCAGTAACTCAGCCTTCTCTCAGTCCTTGGGTACCAGGGCACCTGCTTCATCCAGTAGCAGGCCCACATTGCCTCTAGGCTTCTTTTTGCCTCCAACATACTTGTAGAAGCTTTTCTTGTTGTCCTTGACCTCCCTTGCCAGCTTGATTTCAAGGGAAGCCTTAGCTTTCCTTGCTGCATCCCTGCANATGTATGAACTACATCATGTGCATGTAGAAAGTAGGATCATAGAATCATTCAGGTTGGAAAATACCTTTAAAGATAATTGTGTTCAGCTGTAAACTCAGCACTGCCAACTCCACTACCAAACCATGTCCCAAAGTGCCATGTCTATGAAGCTTTTCAAATGCCTCCAGGAATGGCCACTCAACTACTTTCCTGGGCAGCCTGTTCCAGTGCTTCACAACCCTTTTAGCAAACAAATTTTCCCTAAAATCCAACCTAACCTTCCTCTGGTGCAACTTGAAGCCATTTCCTCTTGTCCTATCACTTGTTACTCGGGAGAACAGACCAACAGCACTTTGCCACAACCTCCTTTCTGGTAGTTGTATACACTGAGATCTCGCCAGAGCTTCCTTTTCTCCAAGCTAAACAACCCCAGTTCCACCAGTTCTTATGTTCCTCATAAGATTTGTTCTCTAGACCCTTCATCAGCTTCGTTGCCTTTCTTTGGACATGCTCCAGCAACTTCATGTCCTTCTTCGAGCTTGGGGCCCAAAACTGAATGAAGTATTTGAGGTGCAGCCTCACTAGTGCCCAGTACAGGGAGATAATCACTTTCCTATCCTGCTGGCCACACTATTTCTGCCACAAGCCAGGATGCCATTGGCCTTCTCAGCAGGTGCATCCACATGACATGCAGTTTCCAGTTGATGGCCTTTGGTCACCACACTGAAAAGCACCAGCCCCAAATTCCAGCTCTGAGTTTCCAAACAAACCATAGGGTCAAAGTCCTCTGGAGGTCTTCTCTGCATTCACTAGTGGATTTGAAGTTAATTTTTATATCAGCTGCTTCCAGTTGGCTTCAGGGGTTGATCATTTCCTACAACCACGCTGGGCTTATTTCCTAGCCTCAGAGCAAAGAGNGGTGCATCCACATGACATGCAGTTTCCAGTTGATGGCCTTTGGTCACCACACTGAAAAGCACCAGCCCCAAATTCCAGCTCTGAGTTTCCAAACAAACCATAGGGTCAAAGTCCTCTGGAGGTCTTCTCTGCATTCACTAGTGGATTTGAAGTTAATTTTTATATCAGCTGCTTCCAGTTGGCTTCAGGGGTTGATCATTTCCTACAACCACGCTGGGCTTATTTCCTAGCCTCAGAGCAAAGAGCTGCTCTAAACACGCTTGGGGTGCGTGTGGGGGGAAGAAAGTCAACTTGGAACGGTGGCGTTGCCCCATATTGGGGTCCTCAGAGCATCCCAGACACCCCCCTGTTCCACCAGTCGTCCCAGCCTGGGGGTACGGCGAAGATGCGCTGCTTGGGGCGCTTGGAGGTTGCTGGGGCACCCGGTGTGGCAGCAGCAGCCCCTGCTGCTGGAGCTGCAAAACTACACGTTCCTTCTCCCCAGCCAGGGGCGGGACCCGCTGGGAAAAGAGCCGCTAGAGCCACTGCAACTTCCCCACCCGCTGGAACCCCCCTCCTGGCACCGGGAAACTGCAGCCAGAGGCAATCCTGTGTTTCTTCTGTTCTCCCGTGGCACAAGGTGGAGTCTCCATCTCTGGAG
>VYZU01044418.1:0-49908 GCA_013401355.1 Ceyx cyanopectus
ACTTTGGAATAAATAGCCCAGAGATGTGGTGGTTGCCCACCCTCCAGGAGTCTGATCTACTTGAGAGGCATCCCTGCCTATGACAGGGAGGTTGAATTAGATTATCTCAAAGGTCCCTTCCAACCTAGGCCATTCTATGATTATTGTATTCCATTCCATTCTATGTATGAGTAGTGAGAACACAGAGAAATACAAACTAAGAGTGATGTGGAAGTAGCTTGTTCCACTGAAAAGTTGCTTTTAAGAGCTAAATCCAGCCATGTCAACAGTCCCCACAAGCATCAAAGGCCCATCTTCCAGCTGCAGTGGAAGTTTCTTTCCATACCTTTTGCTGTGGGACCAAGCAACCAAGGACCAGCATGAGGTTGCTGTTGAATAAAAATAGACTTGTCAGCTCTTTTGCTGAACCAAAGAAAAAAAAAAAAGTGGCCAGCTGTGGTTTAGAAGAGAAAATGTGGTTCGTGCTGTAACCAAATCATTTGGTCCATGAGGTGGATTTGTTTTTATACATTTCCTGATATCAGCAGTGATAGCACCAGAGGAGTAATACAGACAGACATTCAACAGCACCTTCAGTGATCACAGCCCCTCCAGGCAAGCAGATTAAGAGGTAAAAGAGAATTCAGCCTGCTTTGCAAAGATACAAGGTTTCAAAGCACACTGAAGGTACAGGACAAGGGAAACAAATCAGCTCCTGCATCCCCTCAGCCACATCACGTGAGCATCCAGCTCTGAACATACATGCACAATGTGGCTTTATCCCAACAAAGGAGCATTTGTGTCTTTACTGTTCACCTCCACCCTCATATCTGCTTTGGGATTTTTGTGAAAATGAGAGCCATTTACACAGAATTTCATTTTCTCTCCTTGCCTTGTCTTTGCTGAGCTTTGATTATCACCTCTTCATGATGGTGAGAGCCTTTATAGTCCAGCAGTTATAATTTACCTTCCATAAGCCATTTTTAGGTCCATTAGTACTGTTCACCACGTGTCCAGATCAGAAAGCATGACTGATAAGTGTCAAGCACAAGGGTAAATACGACTAAAGCAGTGACACACAGAGGAAGAGGAAAAACTCATTTGCTGCAGCTCTCCTGCACATAACACAGCCCTCTAGCCTCCCTGCTACCCCATGTTCATATGGACATAGCTGATAAGTGGATGAAAGGATCCACTGGACAACTGCCCCAGCACACACCATGTAGGAGAAAGGCCATAGACCTGAAGCTGAAAATGCCTAAAATGGGCTTATCTATGAGGCAGCATGAGAGCAAGCCCCACAGGTCCCATCACAGCCAGGAGAAAGGCAACCTGCCTGCCTTCCATGTGGCCAAGCCCACTTGTGCCAGGCCTGCTATAGGATGGAAGGGGAACAGACATAGGAAAAGGAGAAGAAAAAAGACTTGAGTGGGAAAGATTCAGGTTAACTGTTCCTCTTTGTGCACCGAAGTAGAAAAAAAAAGCATTCAGAAAAAGGAAAAATGCTAAAGCAATCGGCAGCAGCAAAAGACAATTACAATTTATAAATAAAAACCAGCTCTTTCAAAATCAGGTTTATAGCCTCAGTGAAAGATTCCAGGGGACACATCCATTTTTCCTGCACTGTGGATTTGTAAAATAAATTATGTACCCACCTGAATATTACATAAGATACCAATTAGAAACACTTATTTTGAGAGGAAAAAAAAATAAAAAATCAACCCAGCCATGCTGGTTGACTAACAGCCATCCCTGGGAGATGCTGTCTTCCTCCATTTCTCTCCTCTTCCACTGAAAGCAGAGGAGTGTTTTATGAGCAAACGGTAAAACCTCAGGTCTCATTTTCAAATTTCAAGTCTCAGAGGTGCTCAGCACTGTGTTCTTCCCCTGTAACTATCCTCCAGTCTCCTGCAATCACACTCAGTGGTTTAAGCTCGGCTCTCACCACTTGCAGCAGCCCTTTTGCAAAGCATTTTATCATGTTTTTTACATTAACTATCCCTTTCTCCCCGAGACATGATTTTCCCTGCCAGGTTTTCTCTCTGGATGGTGAAGTTGAATGGATTTGCCTGAAACCAGAGTCGAGTCTAGTCTCTAATATCAATAGGAGATAGCACTCCGACCCACGAAGGAAACTAAAGTTCTCCCTGAAACTCTCCCCACTTGACTGACAGTATTTTTATCTTAACTGTTGTTTCACTGCTCGTCTGTAGACCCGGCGCGTTTTGCCGAAGGTAAAGGCACCCCCTCCCCTCTTTTCACAGTTACTGAAAGTAAAGCCCTTAAATTGCAGAGACCAATATGCAGGGTCCCGAGAGCAGGGTGCCGAATCCCTTGTGTCTCTCTGACCGCCTGGGTAGTCTGACCCCAGCTTTCATGATTCACCTCCCATCCCCGGGCCGCGAATGAAAGCCCCCGTGGCTGTACACAGAGGGACCCCACGCCGGGGCAATGAGCAGCCCGGGCTGTGAACGCCTGTTGCCGGGAGCACCCTCGCCGGGGGGTTGGTCAACACCCTTTTGAGGCGAGGGGGGACGCGGTACTTTGGCTCCGGGGACATCCCTTAACTCCAAGGGGACTCTGCCCGGACCCCTGCTAGGGTTAGTCCACGGGAAGGGACGGGGCTGCGCCGGAAAACCACCTGGCACGGCACCGGGGAAGGGGCAAGCGCAGCAGGACGCCGGGCGGGGTGTAACTTCCCCAGCGGGGCTGATCCGGACCCACCGCCCCGCCCGCGCTCCGCCCCGAAACCGGGGCGGCTCCCGCGGGCGGCCAGAGCCCGGCGGCTGCGGGCGCCGGCGGAGGGTCGTTCGCTATCGCGCCTCGTTTCGCCACCCCATCCCTCCCGTCCGCAGGAGGCCGCCGCGGTAAGGCCGAGCCCCGCCAGGGGTGATCGCGGAATGGGGTCCTTTCGGCTGGGAGAAGTTGGGCTGAATCCCCCCCGGGGTTGCAGCCCGTCTGGGCATTCTCCCCCACGGCTGTCCCCCCACGGTCCCGGCCGGTGGGACTGGCTCGGTGTCAAGGGAGGAAAGACCCCGGGAGCTCCTCAGGCTGCTCGGAGATGTTGCTTGGCGGAGCAGAGAGGTGCTGGCTGAGGTGCGGGGGTGGGTTGCAGGTGGACGGTGGGGAGGCGTAGGTGGCACCTAGTGCGGGCTGCAGGTGTCACAGCCCAGCACATCGCTGGGATGTGGTCCCGACCGCTGCTTTGACAGTACATCGGATAGGTGGGGGTTGGTCCGGATTGCAGATGCAACAGTGCAGCGTATAGGCGGGATGAGGTCCGGATTGCAAGTGTGACGAAGGAACATCCAGGTGGGAGTTGGTCCGGACCGCAATTACGAAGATCCCGTGTATGGGCTGGATGTGGTTTGGATTGCAGGTGCAGCTCTGGAATGTGTAGGTGCGACCTGGGCCAGATTGCCAGTGCTCTGGTATGATGTGTAGGAGCACTATGGTCCGGATTGCAGGTTGTGATGGTGCGATGTTCAGGTGGGATGTGGTCCCGCTGTGCCTGAGTGTGACAGAGCATCTACTAACATAGAGCATATGGCTGCCGTCTGCTCCAGGGGCTGGGCCAGTTTCAGGCTTTTATTTTGAAAAATTTTGTTATCCAGTGGTTTTCGGACAAGGTCTCCCAAGTCCTGCCTGGGCTTACTCACATACTTCTCTTCCTGTCTTATCCTCCCTTTTGCTCAATAGCTCTGCAATGATCAAGTGGCTTCTTGCCACATCAGTACCCATTAATTCCAGAGCTTGGGGGTGGGGAATAAGTACTCAGATGTACTGATCTTAAGAGAAATACCCTAAAACAGCCCTCCTTCCTCAGATCAGCATTGTGAACTGTTGCTTTTTTCGGATTCCAAAGACAGGAATTTCTCTTGAGTAAACATGCTGCAGGCTGTGAAACACATCAGGCTTCTGGAAGACTGCTAGGAAACTTCTGGCCTAAGTCAGTTAAAAAGAAAAGCCGAAGTCAGCAGAGTTACACTAACATTGCAATCATCCTACTGAATTTGCTCAGAATTCGGGTAATCTGGCCACTAATAATACACTTTCTCTTCCATCCACTTAGGCTTGTTTTTCCTCTACACACAGGAGCAATGGCTGCCAAAACTGGAAGGCAGCGGGGGGACTGCAGGAACCTATGAGGATATGTGATTTTTTTTTCTTTTTATTTTTTTTTCTTTTCCTGCTATAAGTTAATAATCCAATTCTAGGCTGTCATCCAAGAATTTTGCTTCAAAAATGCAAACAGTGTACAAGACCCATTGTGTAAAAGATAATCTAAATTTAGGACAGGAAGGGACCTGGCAGATCAGCAAATCTAAGCCTGGACTGATATTATGCCTTATTACACACCACTGTAATTCATTTGTTCCCGGGCTCCAGGGAAGTCTCAAACCTTTACTGAACTGATAATATAATTATTTTTTTTTCCCCAATATATGGCTTTCTCATACTTTTGATGTGCTCTGCAATTGCTTAGTTCTCTCAAACTGATGCTTTATCAGTATAGAAATAGCAGTTGCTTGCTTTTTGCTGTGCAATGCCAAACAAGCCAGAACTTGCCGTCTGCTTTAATGAATCAGGCTCCAGCTTCTGCTGGTCCCTGTCAGTCCTGTGCTGAGCTTCTCCCTCTCCCAACATCCCCATGGATGAGCAGAGCTGCAAGGTTCAGAGGTCCGTCTGGTGCCTCTCATGCTTTGACACCTGACCTAGAAATAAATATCTAATCCGTTAGTACTGCAATTCACCTCCTCCTTGCTCAGGCTCCTCCTGTCCTCTCGTGGGGGTAGGAAAATGTGATTTTCATCCCCAAGCGTCCATCTGACTTGTTTTCTGCTGTTTGCTCTGATTCGCACTTACTCCAGCTCTCTTAATAATCCCATTTTTTTCACATAACTCATGCTGTGTGCTGGTGCAGTATTCTTCCAGCTTTCTCCTGCTCACTGTGTTGTGAAGGGATATGTCAAGTAGAGCGAGATCTCTGTTGCATTTGACTCCTTTCATGGGACCAGCTATCCAGTCTTTATGTTTGGACTCTATTTATTGCAAGTTTTCTTCTTTTTTATCATAACTCCTGGTTTCACTGGAATGGCAAGTGGCAGAGCTTCAGATGTGTTGAAAGGTGAACATCATTTTCGTGTGTGCCAGGTATGCCAGATAGGTTTCCCAGAGCAGCTGAGTAGAAAATTCTTCTTATTAAGGCAAACTAAGTTGCATTTTTCACTTCTCCTTGCCCTCCCTCTCCATGTCTTCAATTAGTATTTTTTCTGCAACAATTACTCTTTGACAAGGGACTTTTAATACCACCATTGTACCATAACCAGCCATGAGTAGATGAGTGTAATAAGGCAGTGGGTAGCAACACAATACCATAGATTAGGCAGCAAACAATATTCATAGAGCTGAAACAGCTGGGGGACATTCAGACAAATTTAGTGCTCATATCTGAGCTCAGATTAAACTCCCAGATGAATATTCTTGCTCTTAATATTTGCAATAAGGACTATCAATATGATTCAGAGGAAATACCACCCACTGAATCAACAAAATAAACTCACAGGATTCCACAGTGGCACTGAACAGTTCCAGCTCTGCTTGGTGCAAAATACCTCAGTCTGTATCACACAAATATCACAAGGAGTTACCCCTGTTTCTTTTGTTAACATTGTACATTGCTGTTTATCTAACTAGGTGAAAAATGACTAAATATTTTGCAGAAGCTATGTACAGCCCTGCAGCATTATACCTCTGGTGTTAAGTTCAGCAGGGAGGCTTCAGAACGACTGCATGTTTCTGACCTAATAGATTATAATCCCTTTGGTATTGGTGCACCAAACTCAGGTTTATGACAGTGTAATCCCAGCATTGCATGTTAAGCAGTTTACAGAGTACTTGTGAGCGTTGTGCTGCAGAGGCTGCCTTAATCTCCCAGTGGCCAGGAAAAGTATTGAGAGTGGGCAAACAATCTGTATTTTAATTATTCGGAGAACTCTTGGGTCTTGTGCTGTCAACCAAGATGCTAAAACCAAATTGTGAGAAGAAAAGTTATGTAAAATGTTGAGCTTTGGCTTTGTCCTAATGGAGGACAGCATTGTACTAGTAGCTCTGGTGTGAGGTTGTCATGGCATTCCAGTTGTTCCAATTCTTCAGGCATGCTGTACGAACTGGAGAAAAGTACAAGATGGGAATGCTTCAGAAGAGGGTTCACTGTGTTTGTGTGACTTCTCCTTGCCACTCGGGATATTCGTCAAGGGCAAGTATTGTCTCGTTCCTTTTTCACAGGAGAAAATAACTAGTGAGCAACAGCCAAACCTTATGATTGTTAACAGATGTTGTCAGTGGTAATGAGGAGCTTATTCTATGGAACTGAATGTGGAAACAAATGGAAAAAGGGTGTGTGGAGCTCATGAGCCACTGAGTCATAGCCTGACATCTACAAGAGTGGCTGCAGTTAAAAGTAAGTGGTTAGGTGATGTGGCAGGTGAACATTTGTTGCTGTTTTGTCAGCCTAGCCTTTCACATCTGTGGAAACGTCAGGAGAGGGTCTAACAAATTTCTCTTTGATGTAATGAACAAATGTTCACACATTCAGGTGTTTCTACTAGTCTGATACCTGAGTTGACATTTCAAAGTGCTGGGAATGCTGAAGCCACAGACTGATGAAAAACTTGAGCAAGCAGTATTGTTTGCAAAAGTTGTCCCATTTGATTGTGTATTTCAAGGTGCTCTGAGAAACCTACTGAGCAGATAAAGGAGACCAGGCAGTCAGAAGAAGGACTGAGACCTTGAGAGGTTGAAGTCCTCATCTCAGCATTGGAGTCACTCTGTCGATTCTAAAATGTTTAAATACCCTAAAAGTAACAGGTCACTTAAGAAGGGATATTGCTCAATCACTATGTCCAGTAAAAAACATGAAGGTAAAAGAGCTGCCAAATTTTGTAGTTGGTAGGACTCAACATTGAACTTGGCATGGTTATACTAGGTGTCACCAGGTGGTGCTGTTTTGAATTGAATTTCCATTTGTTTTTCTAGCCATGAGCATTATTTTTTGCCTTGGCTGAGGTTTATATGGTGTTAATTTGGGGGAATGTTTTAAGGGCAGAGGAGGAGTTTGTTTTTTCATTGCTGCTCCATTAAAGTCTTTGTGCAGGTGTCCTCAGTCAATCCTTGGTGCTGGGAGCACTTCCCAAAAGGCACATGAGAGAAATTCCAGTTGATAGGCTGCATAGCTGCTCACAGAGTAGCCACACTGATTTCTCCTCAAATCCAACTTGCAAAGCCTTCTGTTGTCTCTGCTGCTCCCAAGCTGATAGTTAATGATGATGTAGGACATCACTAATGGCAGCAGGCAACCTCAGGACTTTGCAAGTCTCCACTTTTCCATCTGGGAGATCTGAGTCACATTTTAATGAGTGAAGACAGTGAAGGAATTTGGAAATCACTCCGGGAAATTGTGGGAAAGGAGGAACCCTGCAACCATAAAACCTCTAAATTTAGTTGAAGTTAAAAATGGAAAATGTTGGTGATTTTGCCCTTGCAGAGGTCAGATGAATTTGGGAGCCCATGGGTGTGCTGTGCTTCCATCTGCTCTGTGTGGGGAGCTTCTCCTCAGGGAGTCAGGGCCACCTGCCCCCTCACCCCCGGCAGGGTCAGTGCCATGCAGGAGGGTGTGCCAGCCCCATCCTGTCCCAGTCCCAGGGGCTGCATGGCAGCTTGTCCCTTACTGCAGACACAGTCTCTCCCCAGCCTGCCCTGGCAGATGGTGGAGATGAAAGTGGGAAAGCAGCAGCAGCCCCTGGGCAGCAGCAGGGCCCTTATCCTCTCCAAATCGATGAATGAAGATTACATCATTTCTATTTATTTATTTATAACTTCGGTGAGCATCTCTGTTTGTGTCAGCATAGCTGAAGAATAACTTTGTTAACTTCCACTCTGTCAGTTCAATTGCATTATTTTTAATGAGGCAGCTATCTCCCTGCTGCTTCTGTTGTCCTGGTTTCCCCTATCTGGGAACTGTCTACTCCTCATCCATCCTGCTTTTCTGTTAAATCACTGCACAGCATTCACTGAAAGCAGCAAGCTAAGAATTAGCATTATTTTCTGACAGAGGCCTCAGGTGGAAACAGAAGTTCCTGTAGTATAAGGTAGCAGCTTTTGGTGGGTGCTGGTTTTCTTCCCACAGCCTGCCAGGAAACCAAGCAGTGGCAGATTGGCTCTTTCCATCAGCTTGGAGGTTTTGCCCTGTTGCTGTCCACAGCTGTGGACCCTGGGCAGCTGCAATGGTTCTGTGAGTAAGCATCCCTCCCTCCCCAGAAACAGCCACAATCTCCTCCTTTGTGTGTTTTTAGTTCAGAAAAGGCTGATTCATTCTCTGAAGCAGATTAATTACTTCTGGTATTTAAAAAAAAAATAAATAAAAAAAAATCCTTTAGAGTTGGTTGGCTTAACTTTCAGCTGCTTGTACAATGCAATAAAGTAAATGTGCTCTGAGCCAGAGCAAAAAAGTTTACATTAAAAAAGAAACTGTAGGTTGCAATATTTACCTGGTACTTCAGCAGTGGGCTCTGTAATTTAGGAATTATTAGTGAACATGCTATGTTCTTCATCTAAATGACAGGTGGTACAAATTTCAGCCCACCATGATTATGATCTAGGGAATAAATTCCCTGATACATTTTATAACTTGTTTCCTTTCTGGTTTACATCATACTGTTGTGGCACCTGTCTCCCTGTGTTTCCTGCATCCAAAGCCTAGACGAGCTGCTCCATTTCTTCCTCCAACAGCTGCTTTCCAGCCTGCTTGGCTCTGCTCACTTGTTTTTGCCTGGATGGGCTGTAGTTCCACATTTCTGAGCAATCTGTCCAATATTCATGAGTTATTTAGCATTTACCCAGTCCTGAGTCTTTTTTTTTTTTTTTTTTTTTGTAAGCCTACAGATAAGCTCTGAGTGTTATTTGCATTGCTGGAAATACTCTGAACCTCCATAATCACTACCGAGCCCTAAATATGCCTCTCTTTATCTAGAAGAACAGTAGAGGAAAGGACTATCACATAAATAAATTGATTTACAAGCCTGTAATTCCCAAACCCATGTGCTGATAACAATTGTGGGCAAGTGTTAGAGTAAACCATATGTGTAGAGATGAATCACTTATAGAATGCTATCCTAATACTAGTTGTATATTAGATAAATATAGTGATTTTCCTACAGAAGATCAATGGCAGCCACATGCTCAGCTGACATAAAGCACTGCAACTCTTTGGACTGACTGTGCAAACATGAGGGTATGACTGAACAACTGATTACTTTGCAAAGAAACAAACTATATCAACCACTTGTTTCTAAAGTGATTTAAATTATGATGCAAGAAAACCTAAAAGAGAATCTAAGTGTTGGTATACGATATATCCTGTATGTAAGTTTGTTCTATATATAGTAAGGTCATTTTGCCCAATCATGAGAATCTTCCATCAGAAACCTCCAGCTGGTTGGGTCATATTAAAATCCCTTCACATTAATTCCTAGATTGTTAGAACTGGAAAGATAATATCTAGAAGGATGACTTTAGGTCCTCTTGGAACAGCTGGACTAAGTACTGTCTAGGGTTATAAGTAAATACTAAGTACTGTAGCAAAGGGTTAAGCCAGTCAATGTTCTGGTATTACTGGGAACTTCAAACTCTTTCACCCAGCAGTAGAGAAAATAGTCTGAAGGCATCTGTAAAGTGGATTAGTTTTGAAATCATGCTAAGCCACTCTTCTGCAAGAATTTATTTTAAACAGCTCAAATACTTAACTTCTTGAATTAGGAGCTGAGCACGTTCTCTCGTCGCTCCTAGTAATGTTCATATTCAGACAAGCCCTCAGGAAAGTACCTGGCAGTATCTGGGTCTGTTCTCCTTAACACATGCAATATGTGCTTTGCCTGTGCCATTAGGAATCCTGGATATGGTCAGCCTTATCTGAACAAAAAATGTTCAGGATGTTTGCTCTTGGGTTGTTCACCAGCTATCAGCCACCATGATTCATCAGCGGCTGAATGGAAAAGCTGATCTCAATAGGAGGGAGTTGTGTTTGCAGCCTGTTTGGAGAACAGCTGGGAAAAAAAAAGCTGCTTTCTTATGGATCGTTCTGGTGTCTTAGTAGCTTTTTCAGAAGGGTTGTCCAGAAATGTTAATATGGATCTTTGTAGCTCTTTGGCTTAGTGGTTCCTACAACTCTTTCCCTTTAGACTTTCTGTATCATGATGGGTTATAGGGAAGAGCTGTTCTCTGCCCAAAGATCTTCATCCTTGTGCAAGTGGAGGAGAGTTTGTGCCTGTGCTGGAGCAGTATGGCTAAAACCTGCACAGGACCTGCCTGCCTCTCTTCCTCTGGGGCAAGGCTCAAAAGGTCTTTTTTCTGTAATTACATCTTTCCACTGCTGCAGCTCCAGCGTGTGCACAAGGGAACAGAATTCAGCCGCCTCGGCAGTCTTCATCCTGGCAATTCCTAAGTGGTTCCCCTGCAGCCCTAGCAAGGGTATAATGTATGTATGCAGGATAAATAAACTGAATAAATATCAGGCTCTTTACTCAGCCTGTGCTTAGAAGCACATAAAACCTTTAGAAACCTGTGCATGGGTCTATGCCCTTTGCTCTGAGTAGAATTGCTGGTGTAGTTTGGGCTTTTAGCAAAACACTGTCATCACCTGTCCAAACGGTTTAATCTCCTTGGCTGGAAGCACCTTCCCCAAACCAGGATTTTTTCTGTTGCAAATGCTTCCTACCAGTACAGAGGTAGAGCAAATATTTTGGATGTTTAAAGCAGATCAATCACATTAAATACAAAGTTCCTGGTGCATTTCGCCTTACAGCGTCATCTGAAATGAATGTGTTCAGTAGAAAAGCCATTGGAGAGATGGTCTGTGACAAGCAGGCTGGTGGGGAGTCGGTCTCCAGGAAAGGTAGAGAAATTCAGTAAGCAGTCAGTTTTTCACTCTCATCTCACTCCTACAACTTCTGAGGATGCTCTGATGTTACTGCTTCCCAAGAAGGGAGCAAACAGGCTGTTGTCACTGTGGTCTCTCAGCTCCAGGGGAGGTCCACACTGGCCCACACCATCTGCTCCCCAGCAGATCTTCTGGTGTCTCCTACAGTCTTCATGGCACAGCATCATGTTGCAAGGTCCAGGCATCTTCCCTTCCTTGTCAGCTGCTGGAGCATTGGGCTTTCCCCTAAATTTGTCTTTACTTGGCCAAACCCCCTTTCGGCACTTTATTTCACAGTGGTGCTTCTGGTTGCCTAACAGAGTTCCCCTTTCAGCACTTTATTTCACAGTCATGCTTCTGGTTGCTTAAGTTCTCTGATGAATGGAGAGAGTTTATGAATTATCCAGTTTTGTTTCTTGTACCCTGATTTTTCCCCTATAAACATGTGGTTGTCTTAACTGACACCATAGCCAACAAGCAGGTCACGGCGATGCAGAGGTATTACACCTCGAGTTCTTGAATACTGTCTGTGCTGATGTTTAGTAATTTAGTATCAGATGATACTAGGCATTTTAGGCAGGATCACCTTAACAGAGCCTTTGCAGCAGACCTTTGGCTGGCATCTCTCCCTGCCAGCCAGGAATGAGCCGGGTGTTGCCTTTCCAAAATCCTTGACACAACTTACAAGAAAAGCTGCTGGCACGGAAGCTGATTTGTCACATAAATGCAGAGCAGTGAGAAGACACAGATTGCTGTAATTAGGAATAATCTAATTCCTAGCAGCAAATGGTGTGTATTTATTTCTGTTTAATTGGATTCCTGCACTCTGTGGACCTGCCAAGTGGGATCACTGCACTGTGATCTAGGGGCAGCAGAGTGGTACTGGAGCTGTAGAGGGTCTCTGCTCTTCTTTACCTAATGTGGGACTAAACTCTTAGTTTATGATTTAATCTGATTTTTCTGTAATTATTATTCAGAGCCCCAACAAATAATCTGCTAGAAAATCAGGGTAAAATGGAGCTGATTTGCTGGGGGAAAACTGTTAGCCCTCTCTCTGAGCAACCTGAAAGCAAAGTTGATGCAACAGAAGCTCAGACATAAGGATCCATAAAATGATTTATGTCCTTAACACCATAGTTCTTTGTGGTCTTCAGGCAAAGCTTTGCTCCCCAGGACAGTACTCTGTTCTCATGGATGATAAGCCTTTGGACTCCCCACCAGCACCCCTCTTGAAGCACATCAGCACAAGGCTGCCACTGCTTCCTCCAGAGGAAGAAAAGGGCAAGGGTGCTGAGGGCTCCCTAGGCAGTGGCCAGAGCATTCAGTCAGGGACACAACCACATTTGTGGACTCCTTCTGGTTGTGCCATGAAAAGCAATACCTGAGCTAGAGCAGGGTTACAGACAGTTGAGTCAATGGACCTCAGCCGGGGGCTTTGTTCAGCAGGGTGCAGAAGCACCTCTCTGTCCATGAGCTGCTCCAACACGGGCTGACACAACAGTGTGCAGCCAGGCACGGGCAGCTGCCTGCAGCAGCCATGCAGGGCTGCCAGCTCCTGGAAGCAGCACAAATGATGCACAAACTGAAAACAGGAGCTGAGATCGAAACCCCCTCATTTTTCTTAGCTACTGCCCACTGCTGCTGCTCTTGATGTGCCATGAGGCCCACAGAGGGATGCTGCAGCCCTAGTACAACCTTTTCTGCTTTTTAGGCCAGTTTCTCTGCTTCTGCTTAGTTTTTATGTGGGAGATGATGCAGCCTTTCTAAGAACACAGACATTTCTGGCATATCTCACAGGTCCAGGCTTTAGATGAAACCTCATGAGAGTTGATAGCTCTTTAAATTTCTTCAGTGGTTTCAAGGACAGGAATTTGGAATATCAATAATCCTTCTTTGCAGGATGGTTTTTTTCTCTGAACTTTTTATTTTTTCCCTAAAACCTGCCATGAACCCCATCCTGCTCCAAAGAAACAGATTAGCAACTAATCTTTTGAGGACTTGGGGATTACACTTCAGGAATGCATGTAACGTAAAGTGACATTCATTTGCTGCTGTAAAACCCATCATGAGGTAGCATTCATCTTGGATTGTATAAAACGGGCCCTCAGAGTGATTCCTATAGCAGGATGGGGAACAGTGCTGAGTCATTTCCCTGGACGTTGAATTGTTATGGTGAAACTGCCTTAATTAGAAAGCATGGGGGCAAGTTTGTCCCTTACAGGCTGGCTGAATTTGGACCAAAGGGCAGACAGATGACTGTATTTCTGATATTGGTGGAGCTGTGCTTGTGTACACAAGGGTTGAGTTTCCCCACTAAGGCAGAAAGATTCTTGCTATGGACTCCAACTTTTAAAAAATGTAGGGGGTTCAAGTCAGGGTAGAGTCCTCACAGACAACAAAAAAACCCCAGCATTTGAAGCCTAATCACTAACCTGAGCCAGGCAGGAGGTCTCTGCTAAAATGGGCCAAACCAAAATATTCACAATTTAGTAATAGCTGGCTTTCAGTTAACACCTCTTGAGGGGCTAAATGGATGCCTTTTATAGCTGTGGCTCACAAACTAATTTACCCATGAAATCTCAGCTAGAAAGGCACAGAGACCTTTTCTGTTAAAAAGAGCTTTTAAAGTCTTCAGAGCCTGCTCAGCCCACAGCAGCTGGGCTTGGCCCAAAGGGATGCTCCAGTGAGAGCAGGATTCCTGTCATTGAGCCCCTGCCCAGGGGGACGTTGCCTGAGCTTCCAACCTTTGCTGTTGTGTTGTGCTGCGGTGGGCAGCCTTGGGTCAAACATCCTAGTTATTTTAAACTGTCCTGGCTCTCCCAGAATTTCAAAAACCTCTGAGACCTTGCAGTGTTTAAAGCCCCAAGGCCACAAAGCCAGAAAACCCAGTGTTGCCTGCCACCTGCATACTCTCCATCACAGCCATCCTTCTTCCCTTTCCTTTCTTTCCCCATCTTCTTCTCTCCCGCTCTTCTTTTCTTCTTTTCCCCCTTTCTTTTGCCACCTCATTTCCCTGCTTTGGTCATTTCCTTGCTCTGAGTCATCCCATGCCAGGACTGCTTTCTTGCAGTGTGCAGTGTGGTGCAAGCCTTCCTCAGCCCAGCCCATAAGGAAGTGTCACCCTCCTAAAGTGAATGAGAGGGGTGACAAATGACATGCAAATGCCTTCCCTGGAGGCTACAGAGAAGTCAGTTCCTCTCACCGTTCTGAAGAATGGTATTTACATACTATTAGAGCAGACATCCTGTTGAACTTTCTTAGAGCGTGTGATTTGGGGATTTAGACTTTACTGACTGAGGACTGCTTGGCAGAGAAGGAGAAAATGAGCTGGCTGGGAAAGTGAAGGCTCACGCAGCAAGTCAAGAGGGATCCTTCCATGTGAGAGAGACAAGGGAGTAATTTTAATTTGGCTTAATCTCCGAGGTAGGAATTCTTCTCTCTGCCTGTTTTCTCTGTCCTATTGGCATCCTGTGGAGGTGTTTAAAAAACAAAACAAAACAAAAAAAGCAATAAAAGATTTTTGGCACTTATGGTATCTCTATGTGTGACAGCTTCCCACTGAACGGGAGCCAGGAGAGTCTTAGAAAGTTACCACCGCACTCTCTGTGTTGCTGGGTAACAGTTTCTGCTTCTTATATGACCCCCAAAACATAGTAATAAAAGATTACATCCCCAAATGCTGAGTTATGCTGGAGTTGTTGATGGAGATTCTGCCTCTGCCTGAGCACGTGCCAGGAAGCAGGCGGTCTCCAGATCCACCTTACATGCCATCAGGATTTTCATGGGATCCAGACCTGAGTCCCATTCCCTTCCAGCTGTGGTCAGGATGCCTCACTGGCTCCCACATATCTGCTGATGACAGCAGGGAGGAGACCCTGATGAGAAGCATGCAGGATTTGCAGCCCCAGTTATTGCAGAGCAGTGCAGAGCCAGCACCTTCTGCCTGGGGCGAGTGCTGGCTTCCACCTCCAACCCAAAACCTGCCATGCCTCAGAGGGCCTGTGGCACGTGGGGATGCCACAGGCTTATGTCCCCTGTGGAAAGCTTCTTAATTTGTTCGGTTGACTCAGCATCCCAATAGATGGGGAAGACTGGCACCTTGCTTCTGGCCGGGTCTCCCTGGTTGCAGTGGCCATTTTTGATGCGAAGGTCTGACAGCTCCATCAGCCTCATTTAACCATGGCTTCAGACAGTGTTATTGTTCTAACAAAGAGTGGTTGTAAACCCATTTCAAGCTAAGCTAGTGCAACCTTTAAACATAAATAAGGCTTCAGATGGCACTGAAGATCTTAACATCCATGATCATCTCTCCAGTTTGATTTGTCTGTGGTACCTGTATCAAACAGCTTTATGATTTATTTACTTGTTTATTTGTTGGTGAGGAAGACAGCACCAGTGATAATTTTTACTGGTGTGGTTAATCCTGGTGTACCCCACCATTACCAATGGATATTGAATGTGTACACTTACCCCTGATGCAAATACTCATGCAGTATCATAGCTTATATTTGCCCAGGAGAAATGGTGCTGGCACACAGCATCCTAACAGTGCTGGATGGTGCTGAATCAAGACAATGTAGTTTTCCTTTCTTTGTAAAAGAATAAATCATACTGGGAAAATACATACACACTTATAGCAATATGGCCATGGTCTCTTTTGTCTATGCGCTGAAATCCTTTTCTGAGAGTTCACTGTCAGAAGAAGCCATTGCCAGCCCTGTGCCACCCCCAGCCAGCACATGGGTGACACAGCTCTTGCCCACCAACCACAGCTGATTGACTTCAGTAATGCAGAGTAAGATGGGGCACTCATTTCAAGACCTTTTAAGTGTAAATCACTAATTCTGGCCTCTGGTAGAGGTGAGGATCAAGAATAAGTAGATATGAAGGCAACTGAGGCTATGGCAGCAAAAGGATGCAGCAGCAGTTTTTTTTTGCAGGGTCTGTTGGGCAAACCATGCCTTTTGTGTGCACACCTCAATTTCCCACTGCACCCTTACCACCAGTTCCCCTGTTAGACTGGGTGTGCTGGTTACTATTGACACTAATGGGCCCACACCAAGGGGTAAGGTTGGTTTCTAAAACAGAAATCTGTGGTCCCCCCCAGTTTATTCTGGCATGTGGGAGGATGGTTTCACGAGCTGTTCAGATGCTGCACGAGAAAACACAATAGTACAAATGAAAGAAAAGGAGAGGAGGAACAAATCCATCACACTTCTTAAAGTGGTTTTGGAAAGCACAAAGCCATGATGTTGTTTCTTTTTAGTGACTGAGTAGTTTGACATGTTGAAAATTACAGAGGCTTGGCATATTCCCAGTGGCAGAGTGAAAACTGGAACTATCCAGAAGCAAAACCTATCATTAGTAGTCAGCTAGGCAGAACGGGCTCCTGAGTGCCAGGAACGTGCACAGAGGGGAAGAAGGTCTGAGCAGCAAAAAAAGAGGGCTTAAGGGCTGGTGGTGTGTCCCAGCAGCCTTGCAGAGAGTGCCAGTATGTGGGCTTGGGATTCTTATAGATTTCTTTAAAAGGGTAGCAAGGAGCCAGTGTTCCCTCTCATCACCCCCCTGCCTCCCCAAATCCTGCAGCATGGGCAGTGGTTCCGGTCTCAAAAAATAAGAATTATTTTAATTATTTTTACCTGTAGTTTTTCTTCATTTTGTTTTCAGTCAATTATACTTAGCTGCCCTGAGAAATCTCTATTTTACATGTCCTCCCAGGTCCTTGCTGTGATCCATGACATCCTGGAGGCATGTAATAATTTAGACTGAAAGCTATGCTGTGCAGCTCTGTTCTCCACAGTTTCACAGGATGGAGAAAGTATTGATATGCCCTGATTTATCTCCCACAGATGTCATCTCCCTAGGAGCTGACTTGAAGGACAGAAGGGCACAGAAAACTGAATCTAGGAAGGACTTGATTCAAAAAAGAAGGGAGGAGGAAATTTTATGAACTGAGTTGGATGGATGCAGACAACACCACAGGTTGGCAAATCCACCATGAACTGTAAGGTTGCACTGGCCAGTTGGGAGAGGATGAGCCTTTGTGATTATGCCTTTATATTTGACAAAGGAATCTCTTCAGATTAAGAGCCTTTTTGCATTGCTGCTTCTCTAGTCATTCCCCCTCGGGCCTAGCCAACCTCTAAAGGTGAGAAGCAAGATGAGGAGAGGGTTGCATTTGCCAGGGTGGATGCTGTGGGTGTCCCCATGGCAGCATGCACAGATGTACCTCAGGATGTGCCCTGGGGAGCAGCCCCCAGCACCAATGCCAAGTGAAGACTGCAGGTGCTGCAGGCACAGTGAGGCACAGAGGTTGGGGACATTCATTCCAGCTTTGCATCCTCCTCTGTGGCTTGGGCAGCAAAAACCAAAGTCCTACTGACAGGAGATGAGATGTGGTTTGCTTTTTAAGTCTACAGCCTTTGCCTCTTTTTGTCAGGGAACTTTCCTTCCCTCAGCCAGCATAGTGTAAATAGCCTCTGTGATGCAGCCAGCTAGATGCTTTCCATTTTAATCCCTTATCTGTCCACTCTGCTGAAATCATTTACCTGCTAATAAGCTCCTGTGGTCAGAGACAAAAGGTGAAACTACCAGCCCTTTAAGTGGCTTTTCAACACCATGCTTCGTGGAAAATACGGAAAGATGTTGCATTCATAATGTATCACTCTATCTGTGTTTGTAAACAGATTTATCACACCATCTGCAGAATTGTACTGCGGTCTACTCCATATTTATTTCCTTTCCATTTATATAGTACAGCTCTGATTTATTTTATTCCCTTTTTATGACTATATACATTAGCCATCTTTTTTTCTTCCCTACAAAGAGTGTGCTCTCTGTGGGGAAGAATATTTAATCAATCCAATTTGTTCAGTGTAGTGCATAAAAACACCAGCCGGTACTGTTTGGAGAGGTACCTGCCTGGATCTGTTTCTCATTTCTTCACATCTGTGCAGAGCAGGTGGGGAGGAAAAGATAACTCAGAACAAAATCTGCTGGTAAACAGGATGCTCTGTTGGTATTTCCTGTCTCCTCTTGCACTGGTTGAGCTTAATTTTCAGAAGTAAGCTAAGCCTAAGGTCAGTAATGCTGTCAGAACCTCCCTGACTTTCTGGAGCCGATATGATAATATTGTATATTTGTACAACTAGGAGCAAAAAGCCAGCCCACTTTGTTATCTGGTTTGAAAAGAAACATTTTGTCGTGTGCAAATAAAAAAGTGATTTGCTGAGTATAAAAAGAAATTGCTGTGAGAGGGAGGGAGCTTGCAGTCAGCAGCCACTTCTGAAGCTCCTCATCTGAACAGCACAAGCTGCAGCACAGCTCCGAGCAGGGCAGAACCTGGGCATGAGCTGAGATGTTTGTCCACCTCCAGTGGCTGCTCCTACAGGCTTCCTCACCCAGAGGGACCATGAGGTTCTTCTGTGCACACACAGGGTCCAAACTCAGATTCTCTGCTTGGTACACACTTTCATTTTGGGGAGAGGAAAGAGTCTGGATTACAGCAGAGCCAAGAGAGGTATGAGTCCCACCCAGTAAGCCAGGGCTTGGCCCCTGTTGCATGTCTGAGTTTGTGCTCATCCCCTGTGCACAAGTAGAAAAATCAGGACATTTGATTCCTCCTCCCAGGCAGGAGGCAAAGGGAACTTGAGTCTTTGGGAAAGCCATCAAAGAATGGGGCTGGGAAGAATAAGCTGTGCTCCAGCTTGGTTGGATGGTCCTCAGCACTGCCCCTTGCTGAAGATTTGGCCTTGAACTCCAGCACTGGAAGAGGATGCTGGGGTCAATGCACAGCACATGACAGGATTTGACCACAGATCCTTAGGAGCACCTCTCCAGCCCCATGACTGTAAATTCACTGTGGTGAGAGCTGCAGGACACTGTCCCATTGCCAGGGCTGTGACCTGGCAACGACTTGTTCTAGGTGATCCTGCTCAGGCAGGGGGGTTGGACTAGATGATCTTCTAGGTCCCTTCCAACCCCTAATATCTATGAATCTATGAATCTATTAATCTATGACCCTGAGGCAGGACACTTTTGCTTCCCTCTCTTTGAGGAGGGAGGATTTCTCATCTTGTTTGTGTTGAGCCCAGCCCAGATTCCTCTGCTTGGGTAGAGAGGAGTGACTAACTCCAGCAAGAATTCTACCAGGAGCAAGTAAAGCTCTGGGCTGCAGACAGTGATGACAAATCTTAGAAACTCAAGCCTGTACTTTGATGGGTGGTTTGTTGTTCGAGTTTCAGGTTTTTTTATATGGTCTTTTTTATTACTTCCTAGCTGTACAGTGTGTTCTCAGATAGTATATTCACAACTTCATGTTTTTTGATCATGAGCATCATTTTTTTTCAGATAACAGAGCAGTGAATAACTGGGCACTTGGCCAGCACTTTACCCATTGAAGCCAAGGGAAACTCTGAAAGACGTTTTTTTTCAGAGCTCTCTAAAAGGTTTTTCTGTGACAGTAGTCCACTAACTCCACCACCCCTCTGGCCCTTACTCAACATAGCCCTTGATGCTGTGAGCTGAGTACTCCTCCTAGAGTACCACCATCACCTTTTTCCAGGGGAATTGTTTGAGCTTTCTCAAATATCCCGTCTCATTGCACTTTGCATCTTCTCAAGAGGTACGTTTAGGCCTTGAATATGATGCCTACAATGATGTGAGCAAAATTTTGGTTGTCGATTTGCCAAGAGGCAGCTGCCAAAATGAGACTTTTGAGTAAACCAGGAGCCCTGCGGTTCTGCTGTGGCAAAGCAGCCGGGACCTTTCTCAACAGTACAGTCCCCAGGGAAAATCACAAGACAGGCTTTAAAATAGTGAAATTATTTCCAACCATTTATATAAGGTATATCCTTATTCTTGGCTTTTTGGCAAATAAAAACTTTTGGAGATTTCTCATTTTAGATTTTTTTAGCCTTTTCCCTACACGTTGCAGGGTTAGAAGCCTTTGTGCTAGAGCTGATAAGGCCAAGTGAGACACTTCTATAATCCTCTCAATTGCCTGAGTGCAGGGTTTTGGTGGCCAGTTCCAGGTTATTTTGAGCCCTGTGCAGGTTCACCAGCCCAGGGAAGCAGAGGTCCCAGTGGTGTGGCAGGGAGGGGAGGTAACATCAGTAATTGGCTTTGGGTCTTTTCTGTGGGACAAACTGTCCTCTCTGGGAGCAGTTCAGCTTTAAAACATTTACATTCAGCTTTGAAAAGGACTTTTGTTGAATAACTTAATCGTGGTGTGTCTGAAAAATAATAATCCTGCCTAAAACCATAAAATTCAGCATCAGGAGATAATTAGACCTGGCTTTGCTATTTCTCTGTGCTGAATCAGCTCATCACCCTCCTTGCTGCTAACAGCAGGGCTGAGACAGCCTATGTCCTCCATGGAGACAGGTCTTGAAGAGATGCTCCCTGTCTCCAAAAAGACACTCTGCTGTTTTCATAGCCTCCCGCTGCCACCCCTTTGCTTGCAACCTGTCAGGCTCTTACGTTATCACACACAGGCGCCCCATTTTGCAAACATACTTGCTTTTATGGCAGACAGGAGGAGATTGAGTGCAGTAAAACTAAGCTCTGCATCAGTCAAAAGAAGCAAAAGCAAAAAATAACAGGGTAATCGGATGCTCTTATGAACAGGCTATGCTCAAATTTACCTTTCCATCCTATTGCAAATGCTTAGAAACTGCACAGCCTTTCCAGTGCATTGAGATTCTAAAGTGGTTTAATGGGCAGAAGGAGTTCAGAGCTGATAATGCTGCTTCCAACCTTATCCTTTCTCTGCATGAAAATAGGTAGTGGCTATTGACTGGTGTAAATTGACTACTTTTGAAGCTGTATTTGCTGACTTAGAGGTGCTAAGAGTCTCTCTACAGAGTTTTCAGGGCCTGAATGTAATGTGTGTGATTAAGGAGAGGATATATTGAGTTTCTTCAGCAGAGGACTGGTTCCAGTGTATTCCCTATATGCTGGAGAGCTGGGGACCTGCTGCAGTTGAGCTTTGCATCCTAGTCATTAGGAGGTAAACCGGGGCTGCCGAAGTGTTGTTGGCCTGTCGAGACAAACTTCTCACCTTAACTTTTCTTTTTCTTTCAGGACAAACTGATCACGATGTCAATCAAAAAGGAAGGTGCCCACAAGAAGTGGGCTGTCCTGAAGGAGAAACTTGGACCTCAGGAGACTGACCAGTCAGAGGCCAACCTGGAAAATGCAGAGCCAGAGCTGTGCATCCGTCTCCTGCAAATGCCATCGGTGGTGAACTACTCTGGGCTGAAGAAGCGACTGGAGAATAGTGATGATGCCTGGATGGTCCAATTCCTGGAGCTGTGCGGGCTGGACCTCCTTCTGGAGGCCCTGGACAGGCTGTCTGGGCGAGGAGTGGCCAGGATTTCTGATGCCTTGCTTCAGCTCACCTGCATTAACTGTGTGCGAGCAGTCATGAACTCCCACAAAGGCATCGAATACATTGTGAGCAATGAAGGTTACGTCAGAAAACTCTTCCAAGGTGAGAAGATACCTTCCTGTTTCACCCATCACATGTAGCATGAGGGGGTGGGGGAACTGTTCTGTTGATTATCCTTCTGCACTGCACCAGGCTTATTGCAAGCTGTTGATCACAACTGATTAATGGAAGAGACAGTTTTCTTCTTGTAGCCTGGAAAGAGGAGGGAAGGTGGCATGGTTTAGACTCAAGAAGGCTCATTCTCTGCACTGCTCAGTCTGTTCCTTCTAGAAGATGGTAGGTAATGCCACTCAGTTTCTCCTGCCATTCACTTGGCATGTTGTTAGGTATGAAACTTGTCAGGGCATCTCCTAGGATTTATTGTACAGTACTTAATGATGGTGGTGCTGGAAGGATAACTTCAGTGCTGCTTCACAGAGCTGAGATCACAGCGGTGCCCAGAAACCCTTATTAATAGCTCTTTAAAATGTATTTATTCTGAAAGCTAGCTTGCCCCCCTCTTTAGTTTTTAAGTCCTCTTCCTCCCTCCTCACCCTGTATTTTCTTAACCAGTGTGAAATATGCCAGAGCTGGCATTTTTGTGCTGTGAAAAACAGAGGGGTACCCTGGGCTTTTCAGTGGTCAACCTTCTTTGTGCATTAATAAAGGAAGAATAAGATTGTCTAATCCACTCCATCCAGCTCCCAGGGCTCACAGAGAAATAACAGTGGAAATAAGGGAATGCATTGGGACTGGTTAGAACAATCAGCCTGCTTGGTATGCATATTGGCTGCGTCTGCACTAAAAAATAAGACTCATTAATTGAGGAAAATTATTCATCTGTTGTTCTAGAAAATACCCATATGTGAAAATGGAATATAAAATGTGTGATAGTGAGTGCTGAGATCTTGGCTGCTGTTGCAATGCACCTCTGGTGCATGGAAGAAGTGAACACCTACGAGCAGCATCAAAATGACAGTAGTTTGCCTTAACTAGCATTTGCTGTTTGCACTTGAAGTTACCACCAGATATTGCTATTGGGATGGAATATCTCTAAATTGAAATATTTTTATTCCCATCTTCCATATACTGCCTCCTCTCCTTCAGTCTTTTCTACTGCTGGTCATAAGCCATGTAGCAGAAGATAATGAGATTCGGAACGTTAATATAATTATAAATTCTTTTTTGCTTCATTTTGTTTTTCCTCTAGCACTCGACACAACTAATGTCATGGTCAAAAAGCAAGTATTTGAGCTCCTGGCTGCACTGTGCATTTATTCATCAGATGGTCACGCTTTGGCTTTGGATGCCCTGGACCATTACAAGGCAAGTGTTGAGCTGCAGCAGGAGGTACAGCTGTGCTGTGATCTATGCAGGTGGATCCATACACCACAGAAAAGGGCTGGGAATTAAGGTCATTTTGCATCATTTTGGCAAGAGAGACAAGGATTTATAAAGTGAAAACTGTAGAAAACTTCATCTGGTCAGCAGAAGTCCACAGTGTTGCTCTGTGACTTGTCTGAACAGATGTCTGCCAACTACAGGGTCCTTTTTTGGTGTAAAAAGCACTACCAGATTAGCTTCAGTGACTTTCTCTGCTGACCAGACCCCACTCTGTTATGGAGGAGTTCTGCTTTCACCTTCCTGTCTTTTGCACAGTGGAATAAACTGAGAGGCTTTAAGATACTAATTTTATTTGAGAGCCTGCAACAAAGTGGTAGATGTCTGAAGAGAAATCTCACTTGTGTTATTAACAGAGTATGAAGAACCAGCAGTATCGTTTCAGCGTCATAATGAACGAGCTCTCCAACACAGACAACGTGCCATACATGGTGACTCTGCTGAGTGCTATCAATGCCATCATACTGGGGAAAGAAGAGCTAAGAACAAGGACACAAATCAGAAACGAGTTCATAGGTAAGGAGTTTTTTTGCACCTAACTTTCTCAGAACTGGAGAAAGCCAGTTGCCAAGTAGTTCTATTTTCAGATTTATCCATAAGGTGACTAAAGAGGGCTGAAGAGGGCTGGGGAGCAAAACTGCAAATGTTAAAGGCAGACAGGCAGACTCTTGTCTTTTGGTCTCTGTTTTCTTCAACAACCTTTGTGTAACTAGAGTTTTTTGACTTTGCTGCTTTCCCATTGCTTTGATCTTTTCTGGAACCTCAGCAGCACAGTATCACTTGAGCTTTTTCAATACAATTCTATAACCAACCATCTCTTGTAGCCACATTTCTATATGTTACAGCTTCTCATAAAAGTAGATAAGGTTTCTTTGTCCTGTGTCTACACAGTCGAGCCACAGAAGTTACCCTGTGATTCAGAACTATTTTCCAATGGTTACCATTGTGCAGTGCGTTGTGAGGTACCCCAGTTTCCAAGGTACCATTGTGCAGTGCATTGTGAGGTACCTTTGTGAGATACTGTGTGTATATACTGCTCACCTAAATACACACATCTGAGCTGGTGAGTCTGGGCTCCCTTTCTGTCTGTGGAGAGCAAGGGATGTTTGACCACACCACTCATCTGACTGATTTTAAGATATCTAATTTGGAATTAGGTGATTCATGTCCCAGAAGTGCCTTACATCCCTCAGTGACTCCAGGGGACACTGCAGTGGTTCACAAAGCTGCAGAAGCGTACCATGAATGTCTTCATTTACCAGATGACCCTACCCACTGTTACAGATCCATTTGAATTTTTTCATTTCTCTCTGCAAAAGATGTTTACAAGCATAACATTACATAAGATGGTAATAGATCAGTACCAAGTAGGTTATAATGCTAATATATCTATTTTTTATTCTCCCAGGACTTCAGCTGTTGGATATTTTAGACAAGCTAAGGTAAGGGTCACTGCTTACATTTTGTTTTATAAATAAGATTCACAGTAACATGGCTGTTCAAACAATGCTTATCAGCTTTCAGTAGAGTGAAAAGGTGGAGGGAAAACACGTTCGTGTGTACCCATTACATGGGAAACAGAGGCATTAGGCCAGTGTTAAGATGCTATTGCCAGCCACAGTGCCACGGGGACAGCTGTTGGCACAGATGGACTTGACAGAGACTCTTAAGCACAGACAGGATGAGGCTCAGCAATGTCCTCACTGAGTCTGCATTTCAGACGGAACCTGAAGTGATGCTGTGGCTTTACTGAGCAGCTTACTGTATTCAAAACCCCTTCACTGCTGGTGTTGGTCCCAGAAGCATCTAGCTAAGACACTTCACTAATGCATATCTGGACATACCTGTCGTAACAGTTTCTTAAATGAAAAATGATGATCTGTCAGAAGTACCCATGATAAATTCTAGAAGACATTATATGTGAGTTTCAGTTATCCATATAGCTGGAATTGCTTCATCCAACCCCATTAGATAACAGAAGATCTTTCAATAGTGCCAATAAGCAAGGGTAGAGTTCCTGCACTGAGTGGTCTCAAGAGTGCTGAAAAAGTTTTCTTTACAGTGTTTGGGGTTTTTTTAATCCAGTTTGGAGTAACAGAGTAGGAAGTTTTTCAAACAGAAACATCGCTGGAATGTTTTGTTTGTCTTGACTTAAAAAAAAGAAGAAGATGGACCAGTTTCAAAAAGGTGGAAATGACTCTCTGTTGCTATAGCTCCAAGCAGAAGTTCATATAAAGCATACACTGGGCCAGATTATGCCATGAAAAGTCCCATTCATTTATATGTGTTAACTGTAGAAAGAGTTACATTCAGTTCAAGAAAGGATACACTGATGGCATTTGATCCTTTATAAAGAAGTTAGAGTTGGGTACTTTCAAAACTGACTGGCTGTCTCAGAGGCAAAGAGATAAAAGCCATTTAAACAATAAAGCAGTCTGAAAATCAATGCTATAATATTGCAGAGATATAGAGGAGGAGGATCTGCTTATCCAGTGTGATACATTTGAGGAGTTCAAGATGGAAGATGATGAGGAATTATTAAAGATATGTGATGGGATAAACATGAACGACCATCATGAGGTCTTTTCATCTCTCTTCAATAAAGTAAGTAGGCCCTCAGGTGGGGTATAAAGTCAAAGTTAACACACTTTGCTTGGAACCAGCCTTGCTGTGATGGAAAGCTGCCCTGTCTTCCAGGTGAGCCGCTCTCCAGTCTCCATCCAGCTGCTGTCCATTCTCCAAAGCCTGTTGCACTTGGAACCATCTCATCACTCCAGCCTTCTGTTGTGGGAGACTTTGGATGCAGTAGTGAACAGAGCCCTTCTGCTTGCAAATGACAGTAAGAATGACATATGCATCAAGCCTTGCATTCTCCTTCTGTTTTCTATTGTCCCATTCACTACCTACAAAAGTCATTCCCAGATATGCAGTCAGTAATCTATGGAGCTGAACAGAAGCTGGGACAAAGCTACCCTACAGCACAGGGTCAAGTCTTGGTGCAAAGCCCTAGCCATGTGGATACTAGCGAGACCTGGCCACGTTTAGCAGTGGGCTCAGGATTCACAGTCTTGTTTTGATTTTTAAGAACTAAGCTTTGGGTCATTGGAATCACTGGGAATCTGTCCTCATTGGCATCCTGCCACTGATGCTGGCTACTCTTGCTGGCAGGCATGCTCAAAATAGTTTTTGTGGGTCAGGGCCATGGAAGGATATTACAAGGAAGGTGGAAGTGCAGTTGTGAAAAGTGACAGCAGGGAGTGGGCTCTGTGGCTCCAGATCTGCAGCTTGCTGAGGAATGAATATCATGAACCAACATTTGGGCCTCATCCTCTTCTCTGACTCCAACTCATTTCTCTAGTCCAAGGGAACACAGTTGAAGAAGTCATTGAGAGGCTGCTATCAATCAAGAAACATCCAAACAAGCAAAAGCGAGCTGAAAACCCTCTGAGTGGGAGTGCAAATGGAGGCATTGAGGCTGAGCTAGAACCATGTGCACGTGCAGCTTGGAAACCAGCAGGATCATCAAACCCCTCCAAGGCACCAGCAACATCCTCAGGACCACCTGCCAGTGAAAAGAACATTTCATCCTTCCGGTTCACAGCCTGCTGTGCTTCACCAGGGACATCTAACCCTGCACCAAACAGTGTTCCTACCCCACCACCTCCACCCCCACCACCTCCGCTCCCACCCTCTGGCACAGCAGCTGTGACCCTCACGTCCCCCACAATGAATGCACCTCCAGCACCTCCACCTCCGGGCATCCCTCCACCCCCACCCCCGTTGCCTGGCATGGGGGGCATCCCTCCCCCTCCCCCCCCCCCCCCACTGCCTGGCATGGGGGGCATCCCTCCCCCTCCCCCCCCCCCCCCACTGCCTGGCATGGGGGGCATCCCTCCACCCCCACCCCCGTTGCCTGGCATGGGGGGCATCCCTCCCCCTCCACCCCTCCTGCCTGGCATGGCAGGAGATCATATAGAAGCTGTGGTGGCCTCCCAGTTCAGCTGCCCTCTTGGCTCAGGCAGGCCTCCCCACAAGACAGTGAAGACACCGACACTGAGAATGAAGAAGCTGAATTGGCAGAAGCTACCCTCCAATGTGGTGAGAGGTGAGTGTTTCTGTCATGAAGTCACTGCTGCTTCAGGGGTGACTCAGGAGAAAACATTTTGAGTAAGTCAAATGTGGTTGACTCCATTTAGACACAGAAATTCCCTGATTTCCATTACATCTGACCTGCAGAGCTTAAAAAAATAAAAGTAGCATGAAACTACTAATATAATATACTAACCTTTCCCACTAAATCAATAGTTTGGAATAGCTTGTTTATAACAAAAACATTTTTTAACTAAAATAAGGGGTAGGGATGGGAATAGTTCCCTAATCCAACATGACATGCCTTAGGCTTGAGTTCTCAACAGACTCTGGATTCCCCAGGGTTTTGTTCCCCAGTTCATCTGTCCTTGTCAATGGGTATATTAAAGTCATGAGGAAGAGTGCAGGTAAGGAGCCCATCACAGTTTAAGAAGGACACTGAAAGAACTGGAGAGCTGTGACAGTGATTGACTGTCTTGATTACTGGGTTACATTTCCCTGTCCTAGTGGATCCAAAGAGAAGAATGAAATGTGAGAAGAAGCCAGGACAGGCAATGTCAGCTTTGTCCTAGACAAGCAACACAGCCACTGCATGGAAGTCAGCATAAATGAAGTCTAAATAAGGCATGTTTTTGTTCACAGGAGCATATGATTCTGAGGATTATTTCAGACTTGTACAGACTGGTGATGTTTGGGTTTATTTGGTTTTTTTAAGTTGTTTAAGAAAGTTCAGTGGAAATTAATTCAAGTAGTCATATAGGCAGCATTATTCAAGGAGGCTCAGTTAGAAAAAGGGAGGCCACAGTCAAAAAAATCCACAAGTTGTAACCAGTCCCTCAGCTAGCATGTGAGGAAGCAAAAATAACATCAGCTGTGAGACTAGAAAATAAATGGCCAAGGTTTTTCTCATGCTGATCCTGCCTACCATGGAGGAGAATGCAGTGCTACAGGGAAGGATGGGGCTGTACATCCTCTGTGTGCCCAGTGCTTCAACCCCTCACCAGTGCATGTTGGGGTAGAGCGCCATATTTAACTACTCTTTAACTACTGTGGGACTCACCCCTCCTCAATAATTAGCATTTGTCTAGGACTAATTTGTCTCTCGGAGAGTGTCCCTTTTAGCATCTCCCATTGCCCCAAAAGCCAGGAGCTTTCAGCTGTCCCTGTAGCCAGTCTGAACACCTTGTCTTCTTTCAGACAGTCACTCAATGTGGGCTTCAGTGAGCAGCAGCAGCGAGGAAACCATAGAGCCCAATTACACAAGCATAGAGCAGCTCTTTTGCTTTCCACAACCAACCCCCAAAGAGAAGACGGCGGCACCAGTGAAGGCAGAACCGAAGGAGGTGAGGAGATCCCTCTCGTTCTTTTCTAATTCAGGTCACTGCAGACAGCTCATCTAATACGAGATATCTTCTTTTTCTTTAATGAAGATCACATTTTTGGACTCCAAGAAAAGTCTCAATTTGAACATATTTTTGAAGCAATTTAAATGGTAAGATATGGCCAAGTTTTATGACAGTTGTCAAAACTTTTGAGCAGGTTTTGCATAGTATCTGGAAGGTCATAATGAAATCTATGCTAGCCAATGTGCTTTGGTGCTCTGTGTTACTGAAACATCTGAATATTTCCTCTACACTGACTTTAAAATACTGAGTTCAGTGCTTTTTGCATATGTATGTTTTTACATAAAACATTCCCATATGTTGGCAAAGCTGTTACATCTCCATGTTACAGATGAAGTTGTGGCACGGACTCTTAGAGTAACTTGGGTTTTGACACACCCCTGGAAAACAATTCCCTCCTCAAAACAGGGCCAATAGAGAAGTTAACAATTAATTTTTCTTTTAAGGTAATCAAATGTCCAAGACAGAGACCTGAACTACAGGATTGGTCTCTGGCCTTGAGTCGTTTGATCAGGGCCAGAAACAATATTTGGGACATAGGAATCCAGATCCTGATTCAATGTGCCCTTGTGGCCAAAAAGGCCAATGGCATCCTGGGTTGCATTAAGAAAACTGTGTCCAGCAGGTGTATGGAGGTTCTCCTCCCCCATTATTCTGCCCTGGTGAGACCACAACTGCAATACTGTGTCCATTTTTGGGCTCCCCAATTTAAGAGAGACGAGGATCTACTGGAGAGTTATGAGGATGATTAAGGAACTTGAGCATCTTCCCTGTGAAGAAAGATTGAGGGAACTGGGGCTGTTTAGTCTTGAGAAGACCAAGACAGAAGACCTTATTAATGTCTACAAATGTCTGAAGGGTGGGTGTCAAACAGAAGGAGCCAGCCTCTTCTCTGTAGAATCTAGCAATAGGACAAGGAACAATGGGTTAAACTGGAGCATAGAAGGTTCCACCTCAACATGAGGAGGAACTTCTTTATTGTGAGGGTGACAGAGCTCTGGAACGGGCTGCCCAGAGAGGTTGTGGAGTCTCCTTCTCTGGAGACTTTCAAAACCCATCTGGCTATGTTCCTGTGCAACATGCCCTGGGTGATTCAGCTTTGGCAGAGAAGTTGGACTCAAGATCCCTCCAACCCCTAACATTGTATGATTCTATGATTCTAAGTTCTAATCAAGGGGATCTTTCCTCTTATATTACTGTGGCTTTCTCTAGGGAGAACACAGAGAGCTTGCACAGATGCATGTCTAGATAGTGTGTGATTGTGGAAGAGGGGCCTTTGGGTGACAATTGACTCTGATTCATCTCCCTGCAGCTCCAATGAAGAGGTGGCTGCCATGGTCCAGAATGGAGATCGGACCAAGTTCGATGTTGAGGTTCTGAAGCAGTTGCTGAAGCTGCTGCCTGAAAAGCATGAGGTCAGGAGAAAAAATGGTACACCTAGTATACAGAGTTGAACACTCAATGCAGTCCTGCAGTCTTGATTCTCTATTTCTCATTAGATAGAAAACCTGAAGGGCTTCAAAGAAGATAAATCAAAGCTAGCAAACGCAGATCAGTTTTATCTCCTCCTCCTTCAGATTCCCAGGTAAGGGTGTTGGTCATGAACTTAACCCACTCTTTTTCTTGGTTTACCTCTGGGAAGTTGAAGTTTCTTTATAGGAGCCTCACACACAGACACTGATGGATGTAACTAGTGGATTCCCCCTTCCACCTTAGAATCATCCCTTTCCTCACTAACCTTAGATGAAGGGCTGTTGCTGCTCCAGCACCTCCTCTCCCTCTGAAGTAGCAAAAGCTGGTCCAGACACAAGAGTCAGACATGCCCAAGGAGGTCCCATAACTTAGTGAAAGGCAGTGCCAAATGCAATGCCAAGAAGAGGGAACCCATATCTCACACAGTGGTCAGTCTTCTCATTGCTTATCACAGTGTGTCAGCAAAAACTACATCCCCATTGGTCCCTGAAGCAAGTGGCACCCCCTTGCCTCCTCCACAACCCACAGACACTGTTATGATATGCATGTGGTTGACAGTGATCTTACGAGGTTGTGGTCAAGATTGCAGTGCCTTTAAGCTTTGAATCAATCTCTGTCCTTAGCTACCAGCTGCGCATTGAATGTATGCTGATCTGTGAAGAGACCACCGTTGTGCTGGACATGATTCAGCCAAAAGCTGAAGCCATCCGGAGAGCCTGTGAAGGTAAATGATCTGACTTTTCTGATCTTTCTGATCACCCAGGAAATTCCACTCCAGTCCATTCACTAGTTTGCTGCAGAATATAGGATGCAGCTTTGGGTATCTCCAGTGATGTTCAAAACCTTTAATAGGACCAGAGATCATTTTTCCTTATCCTCAGCCCTCTTTTTTTCTACAGATACACCTTCTGTAGTGAAACACCTCAAGGGCTCATCAGCCAGTTCAAAGGAGTTGAATTTAGACAGTGGAGATAGCCCTGTTACAGCTAATTCATCCAGGATTATTTGCCACATTAAGACCATCAAACAGCAATTTTATTTGCTGCCAGAAAAGCACACTCCAAACTTCTTCTAGAAAGTAGTAATGCTTTATTTTTTCCCTGCCTACATATGGAAGCAGAAGAAAAAGTTTATTATTTTAGGCTATAAATTGCTAATGCTCAAATGTGTGACCAGAGATGTAGATAGAGATGGACAGATTATGCAGTAGGTTTTGTCTTCCTGTGGCAGAAACCTCAAGTCCCACTCTGCTAAGAGCAAGATGCTCTTCTTGGCTCTGTCAAGTGGTGCCTGTCCTACAGAGCCAGTTCCCCCAACTCCTGCCAGAAGTTTCTCCAGCTTGCATTAAAGTCTCCTACTGAAATAAATTGAAGCTGCCCCATAAAAGTATCTTCCCAGCAGTCTAGGTGTCCTACCTCAAAGATGGGTGCTTCAGAAAGCACACCACTGCAGCCAGGACAGGGACTGTACCCTTCATGGCCTGATAATCACCGCCACCATGCAAGACCAAGAACAGGGTGAGCCTGTCTAGGTTTAGCAGCTGATAGATAATCACAGAGCTGTCAGAACCGACTTCACTGCACATTTGAATGGAGTCTGCAAGATTAAAATTGCAGCACAGTTCCCCTTACACATACCAGGGTAAATCAGGGTACTTTCAAGGAAGGCAGTTAGTTGATGGCTGTTAGTGAGGATGGTCCAATTCCAGGTTATTTCCTATTTGGGTTGAAAAACAAGATGTAAAGAAAGAGAGAAATATAGGTCAATTAAAAAAAAAAACAAAACTACCACTTATGGAATCGAATCTATGTAGAATCAGCTTCTCTGCGGGTTGGGCCATTGGGCTACCAGATTAGGTTTGATGGAATTCAGAATCCCAATTTCAGTGATGTTTAGGAAATATTCTTGTGTAACAGATTTTGTTTAAAAGTCCTTTGTTTTTCAGATCTTCTGAACAGTCATCGCCTGCCACTCTTTTGTCAACTGATTCTCAAAGTTGGAAACTTTCTGAACTATGTAAGTGCCTTCTTTTGTCTTGTCCCCCTTCCCCATGACAGTATGTGGATGATCTCCCTTAGGTAGGAATTACATCTGCTTGCTTTCTGTCTTGTAGGGAAGCCACACAGGTGATGCCGATGGGTTTAAAATCAGCACTTTACTCAAACTAACAGAAACCAAAGCAAACCAAACCCGCATTACACTGCTGCACCATATTCTGGAGGTACCACTGCCAAGTTCTGGATGATAGGGAAGGGGGAGGATTTTATCATGGATGAACCATCTGTCCTGCTTTCAGTTAATGCCACATGTTTGTACCCCTGGCTAGCTGCAGGGTGTCACAAACTGGGAGCGTTTGAATCACTTAGGCTGATGGAAGTTGCTTGTGGGCACTACTCAGGAATCCCTGTATTTTAAGATTTGTTCTGCTTTCCTCCAGCATTTTCCCTGCAATGGCTGGAATTACTTTTTCATATTCGTACAATCTGCACATCATCAGATGCAAACCACAGTGTATGTGGCTACCCAAACTATCCTGGCTGCTCTGTACCCATTCAGCCTTTCTGCCTTTCCACAATCTGTCCCTTTTCCGAACAGACTATACTCGAGCTTTTCATCCTCCTCTCCAAGACCCCATGGCTTTCTTATTCTCTGCAGTGATGTTTTTTCCTTTTTTCTCCACACCCTGCTTGGCCACTTTCATTCATCGAGATACACCCATTCCAGTTATGCATGTTCAAGTCCTGCTCTAGCTGGCAGTAGCTTCAGCAAACAGTCATGAAAGTAAATTAAAATAAGGTCAAAGCCCTTCTGATACCCTCCTGGGGCTGCAGTGCCTGACTGCAGCAAACCACAGTCCTGCCTCCTCTCATGGTCAAGACTAGGTGTCTTAGAAGAGGGTAGAAGAAGAGCTCAGCAGCAGGTCAACTTTGTTTTGAACTATAAGTATTCCTCAGCATTACAGCCCTCTTGTATGTTTTGATAGCTTGGGAGCAATGCCTCTGCACTCTGAATGTTCTATCCTGTATTGAATGCAGCTGGGCTCTGAGAGGCAAAGCAAGCTGCAGAGGTGGGGCAGCAGCAGGACATGGCACAGTTGTCCTTACTGGGCATTTTCATCCATGTATCAGCTCCTGCCACACAGCAAATAACACTTCTTTCTCTCTTCCACTTCAGGAAGTAGAAAACAGCCACACGGACCTACTGGAACTGCCAAAGGATCTTGAATATGTTTCAAAAGCAGCAGGGTAAAATTCTGTGTCATTTCCTTTGAATTAAAAACAAAAATAAATCCCATACACATCAACAATGTACCAGAAATTAGAACACATGCAGCTGGTACAGCACATTAACAAGATGGCATCTTATTTAGTTTTAACTGAAAGATTTGATTGATGAATGTTGAAACCCCTTTAATATATAATAGTTCTACTATATCTGGCAACACTTAGGGGTGAAATTTGCAGAGCATTCAGTTAATGCTTCCTCCCAGGCATTGCCTTTGTGGCAGCAGGAGCTTCTGAAGACCAGAGAAACTGAGCTAATACTGAACTCTGGGGGTGGAGAACAGCCCTTTAAATGGGTGCACTTTTTTGGCATTCGTCTACTCAATGTTTTAGGTAGACCTGACAGCCTTTCCATAAGTGCCGTGGAAGGAATAATACAGCTCCTCTTCTAGGAGCTCAGATTATATAGAGAGTTCAGAGCTCAGGTTTTAGTTCAACTAAGTAGAGGGAAACAGAGGAACAGACAAACTGCCAGCTCAGACTTGTCCATTCTTTGGTTACTGCAAGATGCTGGAGTGTCAACTAATGGGGTACTTCTGTGTGATTTCAGAATTAATCTTGATATTATACGCACGGAGTCCAGTACCAATTTAAAGAAGTTGATGGAGCTTCAGCGAAGAGTCTTATCATCAAATGATGATGTGAAACTACAGTATGAGAAACCTATACAAGTCAGTAATGGAGCTCCCTTATCTCTCCCCCATTACACATGCAGAGGAAGTGCATAGTCATATGCAGCTGAGGAGGCTCACGAGATAGTGGAAAATATTGCCAGAAGACATGCTCTCAGATTTAGAAGTAGACTGCAATGCCACATGGCCCACCAGTGTCTATTGGCCATCTCTAGCTAAAACCTAAATGATACCTGTGGTGAGAGCATTTCTTAAGGCCCCTGGCCCAATTGCTCTCTCCACTCTTTTGCATGACTCCTCACTTTGAATGAAGATGTTCATCCGCTGCGTGGATCTGTCATGGTTTAACCCCAGACAACACAAAGCAGCCATTTGTTCACTCCTCACTCCTTCCAGTGGGATGGGAGAAGAATAAAAAAAAAAAAAGAAGAGTTTTAATAACTAAACTAAAATAAAATAATAATTGGAATATAACAAAAAGATGGAAAAATAGAACCCAAATCCTCTCCTTCCCTCTCTGATTGATGCCCCCAGTGATCCTCCCCCCAGCCAACTCCCCACAGTTTATATACAGGGCATGACATTCTATGATATGGAATATCCCTTTGGCTAGTTTGGGTCAGCTGTTCTGGCCATGTGGCCTTCCATCATCTTGTGCACTTGTTTACTGTCAGAGCATGAGAAACTGAAGGATCCTAACTTAGGATAAGTGCTACTTCATGACAACTAAAACACCTCTGAGTTATCAACATTGTTCTCACACTAAATCCAAAACATGGCACTTGTACCAGTATTAGGAAGAAAATTAACTCTGTCCCAGACAATACCAGGAAGGATTACCAGAGTAAACCCCTGCTCTTGGGATTAAGCTTCACATTGAGCTTCCCATGTCTTGCTCAAGTCAGCCCTGTAAACTGGCACAGTTGCCAGGAACAAAGACCATCTGCAAATCTTAGTTTCTTCCCACATTAAAAGCTTTGCTACAAGTTAAAAGAGGGCCCAGAGTCCTGCTTCATGGTCTTATGCTGACATCCTTTGGTTTAAGTGCATTTCACTTGTTAATCTTCTGGATGGTGTTTTATTGTGTATAATTAATGCTTTTCAGGATAGCATTGATGCCTCCAAAAAACTGGAAGAAGAATTTGAAACCATTGAAAGGAAGAGAGAAGAACTTGCAAATTATCTCTGTGAAGACCCAAGCAAATTGTCCTTAGAGGACATATTTAGCACCATGAAGACCTTCAGAGATCTCTTCCTCCGAGCCCTGAAGGTTGGTGTCTGCACACAGGATGCTGAGCATCCCTAGTACTGGTGTTTGCCTCCACTGACAGGCAGGGGTGGGACAGGCATTTGAATCTGGTGGGGGAAGAGGCTGGTTATAGCTTCCTCTTTTTGGCAATTAGCATGAGGTCACCCAGTGAAGACATGTCTGATCCCGACTCCACTGTGTGTTCATGCAGTGCTGGTGCTCCTGGCCTAGCCCAGATCCTGGTAATTTGTGATTTTGGTGCAGCCTTAGCTGCAGAGTCACAAAGATTCTGTGGAGTCAAGTGAGTAAGTTGTAGGGGAAGGGGCTTATAAAACTTAACCCTTTGCTCCAAACTGAGCAAACAGACCCAGAAAGAGAATATGTAGTAAAACTACCAGTTTGGAGGAAGTTGTGGCTTCAGTGAAGCTAAAGCTTCACTTTCACGTCAGCTAAAGGTCGGGCAGAAGATCCACACACTACTAAGTAGCTGTGTTGGGCAGATCACTGCTACCTCCTGAGATGTGACAGAGTCCTGCCCAAGACAGCAGTCTGTGTCTTGCCCTCTTGGCAAGACAGCCCTTATTCCCCATGACCACTGGCTTTATTGCACAAGATGAGGCCAGAATTTGTCTTCTTCCTTTGCAACCCTCTGCAGATCTCCTTTCTCTTCATTGGCTTTTCTAGCAGGCATTTAGCCAACCTTAGCATGCCCTTCTTACCTCACTGCAGGAAAACAAGGACAGAAAGGAGCAAGCTGTGAAAGCAGAGAAGAGGAAGAAACAGCTGGAAGAGGAAGAGGGAAAGAGACAGAAGGGAGAAAATGGAAAAGTCAGTGAGTATCTGAAAGAGCTTCAAAAATGAGAGATGGAGCTTTTTTTCTGGTTCTGGTTTAATGGGCTAGAAGTGGTAATTTATTTTTTTGGGTTTCCAGGTGCTAGCTGACTAAAGGCTTTTAGGTGCTTTACAGCCTTAGCTAAGAATTGACTTTTCACAGTTGCAGCTGGGCAGGGAAGTTAATTTTAGGTTTGCTGATTGAACAGAAAAAAAAAATAAATCATCTAATTAAAACATTTCAGTTAACATTTTTTGGTTTCTAAACAAAACTTTTGAGGCTCAAATCTAACAAACTTTTGACTTCTCTCCAAAATCCCCACATGCACTTGAATCATCTCTCTTTACCATGGACTAATGACACCCCCAAAATCTTGTAAATAACTTAAATCTGCCTTTCTCTGGATGAAAGTGAAANAGGGCATGACATTCTATGATATGGAATATCCCTTTGGCTAGTTTGGGTCAGCTGTTCTGGCCATGTGGCCTTCCATCATCTTGTGCACTTGTTTACTGTCAGAGCATGAGAAACTGAAGGATCCTAACTTAGGATAAGTGCTACTTCATGACAACTAAAACACCTCTGAGTTATCAACATTGTTCTCACACTAAATCCAAAACATGGCACTTGTACCAGTATTAGGAAGAAAATTAACTCTGTCCCAGACAATACCAGGAAGGATTACCAGAGTAAACCCCTGCTCTTGGGATTAAGCTTCACATTGAGCTTCCCATGTCTTGCTCAAGTCAGCCCTGTAAACTGGCACAGTTGCCAGGAACAAAGACCATCTGCAAATCTTAGTTTCTTCCCACATTAAAAGCTTTGCTACAAGTTAAAAGAGGGCCCAGAGTCCTGCTTCATGGTCTTATGCTGACATCCTTTGGTTTAAGTGCATTTCACTTGTTAATCTTCTGGATGGTGTTTTATTGTGTATAATTAATGCTTTTCAGGATAGCATTGATGCCTCCAAAAAACTGGAAGAAGAATTTGAAACCATTGAAAGGAAGAGAGAAGAACTTGCAAATTATCTCTGTGAAGACCCAAGCAAATTGTCCTTAGAGGACATATTTAGCACCATGAAGACCTTCAGAGATCTCTTCCTCCGAGCCCTGAAGGTTGGTGTCTGCACACAGGATGCTGAGCATCCCTAGTACTGGTGTTTGCCTCCACTGACAGGCAGGGGTGGGACAGGCATTTGAATCTGGTGGGGGAAGAGGCTGGTTATAGCTTCCTCTTTTTGGCAATTAGCATGAGGTCACCCAGTGAAGACATGTCTGATCCCGACTCCACTGTGTGTTCATGCAGTGCTGGTGCTCCTGGCCTAGCCCAGATCCTGGTAATTTGTGATTTTGGTGCAGCCTTAGCTGCAGAGTCACAAAGATTCTGTGGAGTCAAGTGAGTAAGTTGTAGGGGAAGGGGCTTATAAAACTTAACCCTTTGCTCCAAACTGAGCAAACAGACCCAGAAAGAGAATATGTAGTAAAACTACCAGTTTGGAGGAAGTTGTGGCTTCAGTGAAGCTAAAGCTTCACTTTCACGTCAGCTAAAGGTCGGGCAGAAGATCCACACACTACTAAGTAGCTGTGTTGGGCAGATCACTGCTACCTCCTGAGATGTGACAGAGTCCTGCCCAAGACAGCAGTCTGTGTCTTGCCCTCTTGGCAAGACAGCCCTTATTCCCCATGACCACTGGCTTTATTGCACAAGATGAGGCCAGAATTTGTCTTCTTCCTTTGCAACCCTCTGCAGATCTCCTTTCTCTTCATTGGCTTTTCTAGCAGGCATTTAGCCAACCTTAGCATGCCCTTCTTACCTCACTGCAGGAAAACAAGGACAGAAAGGAGCAAGCTGTGAAAGCAGAGAAGAGGAAGAAACAGCTGGAAGAGGAAGAGGGAAAGAGACAGAAGGGAGAAAATGGAAAAGTCAGTGAGTATCTGAAAGAGCTTCAAAAATGAGAGATGGAGCTTTTTTTCTGGTTCTGGTTTAATGGGCTAGAAGTGGTAATTTATTTTTTTGGGTTTCCAGGTGCTAGCTGACTAAAGGCTTTTAGGTGCTTTACAGCCTTAGCTAAGAATTGACTTTTCACAGTTGCAGCTGGGCAGGGAAGTTAATTTTAGGTTTGCTGATTGAACAGAAAAAAAAAATAAATCATCTAATTAAAACATTTCAGTTAACATTTTTTGGTTTCTAAACAAAACTTTTGAGGCTCAAATCTAACAAACTTTTGACTTCTCTCCAAAATCCCCACATGCACTTGAATCATCTCTCTTTACCATGGACTAATGACACCCCCAAAATCTTGTAAATAACTTAAATCTGCCTTTCTCTGGATGAAAGTGAAAGGCACAACTGAAAAGTACATTTGGAAGAAGCTGAGAGGAAAGAAAAATCAAGATTATTTTCCTCCATTCCCTCCCTCTGAAAACAAGACCCCCACCAACACAGACAGCAAACAGGAGGCATTTCAAGGTTATGGTACAAAGAGACACAAGTCTGGGCAGAACTGGTGCCAGCTTGTAGTACCCAGGCTTTAGAGTAAACCCTTTGACTGTCCAAGACACACTTCTGCTCCCAGGCCTGGCATCAGTCCTTTGCCCAGTGGTCGCTTGTACCAGGACTGCAGTACCCACCCAGAGCAATAGCAGTGCTGCAGAGTCTCCTCCTGCCCCACCTCATGGACAGACTTAACACCCATCTCTCTCTCTCTCTCCCAGTTAAGAAGGGGGTGGTGAAGCAGGAGGAGGTGTGTGTCATCGATGCACTGCTAGCTGACATAAGGAAAGGGTTCACGCTGAGGAAGACAAAGAACAGACACGAGTCAGATGGGATTCCTAAAACCTCGTCTGTGGAGAGCCCTGAGGAGAGCCAGTCTGGTAAGTACACAGACCCAACAGTACCTGTAGCTATTCATTTGACCTGCCCCTCAGCCCCAGCCAAGCACACAAGCAAGAAGCTTTCACCTTTGCATTTAGGCCATTTTATTTAAGGAGGCTTTGCAGCCAGTGGATTGGAGAAGAGGAGCAGAGAGGTCTGAGTTGTTGCCAGCCAGGTCTCTCCTAGAATTAGCAGCAGTTTGGAGCAGCATGGCCCAGCATCCCTGCTGATA
This sequence comes from Ceyx cyanopectus, assembly GCA_013401355.1. Taxonomy (NCBI): domain Eukaryota; kingdom Metazoa; phylum Chordata; class Aves; order Coraciiformes; family Alcedinidae; genus Ceyx; species Ceyx cyanopectus. The sequence continues at coordinate 38,853 of VYZU01044418.1, forward strand.
ACCCTGCTGAGAGGCACAGCTCACAGGCCAGCCACAGGACCATGCTGGCGGGCATTGGTGTCATCCCCACACAAGCCCCTGCCATGTTATCGAGTCTCAGTAGTGCAGCCTGTCACACTACCTTGAAGACTCCTGCACCCTCTCTTCGCCTACATTTGGAATCCTAAAGAAATCCTTAAAAAAAAATATTAGAAAACCCTATTTGCAGAAGGACCCAAGTTCTTTAAGTGCTTGTTAGGAGATGACCCATGGGGTCAGCTTTTCTTTGGTATCTTAGTCTTGGTGTCAGTGCACATCAGGGCAGCCCAAAGGACATTGGCCTACCACAGAGCCTGACTGTGGCTCTCCTAAGCCTGCTCTTCAAGGGCAGGATTAGGCTGGTTGATGGACAGTTTTACAGCCCTCATGCAACAAAGCCAGCAGTCTCACCTGGTTCAGCACCTCTCAGGTGGGTTCACTCTTTCTGTCATAAGCTTTCAGGCACCCTTGTGAGTCAGGGGGCTTCCATGGGAATCGGCTGGTTGGCAGCAAAGACACATAAACACCTGCTGAAAACAGAGCAAGGGCTTTGCTGAGCTGGGATGACCGCATGGGATATAAGGAGGGGAGGTAGAAGGAGGATAGCTGCTTTAGAGTCAGTTCAGCCTACCCAGGCAGCTGCAAGCTTGTACCCTCTCTCATGGTAGAAATAACTTGGCTGATATCTGGTGCAACTCTGCAGCTGTGGCTGATAGCATGTCTTTTGTTTAAAGGAAAGAGCATTCAGGAGCCACAAGGAGCAGGAAAGCAGGTCGATGATAAGACCAAGCAAAACAACGAAAGCACTCTCCCCTCAACCACTGTCCTGATGGAGATGGGTGGAGATGTTACAGATTCTTCAGCTTCAAGCCAGGCATTATCTAAAAGTAATGCTGGAGGAAATTTGCCACCAGAGTCCCAGAAGGAAAGCCCCTCAGCAAGCTTGGGGGAAGGTGACAAGGCCAGTTGCTCCATTTCTTTCTCTGCCGCTAACATATGCACAGGGATAAGGTTTTCAGGCAGCAGTTCAGTCACTGTTCCAAGAGACCAACTCAATGGGTCCATCTCAGAAGGTCAGGACAAAGAATGTCCAGCTGATGGCTTGGAGAGCTACAGGCTGGCACAGGAGACAGAAACCCGGCTGAATGAGACCAATGTCAACCTTAGCAGTACTCAGTCCACTCCCTGTGATAAGACTCATCAGGCAGAGTCAAAAGAGATGGCAAAGGAAAATGAAGACCCTGGTATGGACTCACTATTGGACACCTCTCAAGAGAAATCATTCTCGGAGGAGCCAGCCACTGACTCTTCTTGTTCTGCAACGCTCCCCCCAGGGCAAACTCACACAGACAGTGAAAAGCAGAGGCCATCGGGAAAACGGAGGAAGAAGAAGAGGCACAGCAAAAGTCACTCAGGTAGCCTATTTCATATATTAGCCCTCAGGTACTGAGTTAAACTGGGGAGGCTTCCTCCTATATTTGTATATATCTGTTCTTCCTCACTTTGAGGTCCAATGCCCCCTTCCTCTAGAGCCACACTGTTTCATGGAGCTGTTATTTTTTTTAAACCCAAAAGAGATTTAAAACCAAAACTACAAGCATAGTTCATCCACTTTGCATTTATAAGTGGTTTATAAAGGGGTAATGATGAATCAATAATTAAAAAGCCAATTACACATACGCAGTAAGGATGGCAATAAGCACATCTGTCAAGTGCACTAAAGACAGCTACAAGGCACTGTTATGTGCAAACAAGAGCTCCATTAGACTCCAGAGCAGTGATTAAGAGCATTTAATATTGGATACTTCATCAGTGATCACCCCCTCTCAACCACTTAAAAAACACATAAAGGCAGCAGTATCAGTGCTGCCCTGGGGTTCTTTGTTTTTTACCCTCCTAAGCCTCTGTCAAGCACTCCTAAGCATTTTGCCTTCAGTGACTTGACAACCTGTACTCCTGGTGGCTCACCTAAACATCAGGCCCTCAAGCCATCACTGCAGGATGAGGGGAGGAATTCAACAATTATGAAGGAGCATTTTGCTGGTTATTCTGGGATTGTATTTGGCTGGCTGAATTGGTCCCAGTCAGAACTAAACATGAGAAGTGCATCCAAGTTGTCAGGCTCTATCGAGCTGAAGCCACCCTTGGGTGGGTACTTGAATCCCAGATGTACCTCATAGGAAAGACGAGTCTGTCACTCTTTCAAAAGATGCAATATACTGTCCAAAGCCTGTTTTCTGCAAGATCCTGGGGTCAAACAGATGGGCATGAAAGCAGTGGAAGTGTCTTTTTATCAATGTTCAATGTTTTTCTATTCAAGGAAGGTGAAAGTGAAAGGAAGGGGGGGGTTTCAAACCTATCCCAAAGGGGTTGAGCATCTACCACGCAGGGACTTACCTTATAATGCTAGCATGCCCTGGGGCTGTAGTTATTTACAGTTCTAAACAAGCCACTTTTCCTCTAGTTAAAAAAACAGTCCACAGACTAGAAGTGTTTTCCCAGAGCAATGGTTTCTGAGCTTGCTTCCCTGAAGGCAGCAGGAGGAGAAGCAGCAACAGGAGCACCGCACAATCCCAGCCAATGCCATGCTTTCCTAATATCTGAAATTAGTATTTCTGGCTTAGACAATTAACCTCCCCAAAAGCCACAGGGCTCCCTGGGAGTCCAGGGGTGGCATCTTAGAACCCTCTCTGCTACTAGATGATGTTTTAATTGTAAAAAATTCCCTGATTTTCTATTTTCCTTGTCATGATCAGCTATATTTAGTATGTCTCTTTTGTTTAAAAGCAGAGGTTGAGACTGATACTGGAGATAATAAAACAAAAAAAGGTTGTGTGGTACAATGAGGTATGTAAACTCACAAAGGTGTTTCTGTGTGAACTAACCACAGCACTGGGACTTTACAAACCTAATCAGTAATCAGCCTATCAGCTAAGCTTTTTGTCTTTGTGTCTAATCACAAATACATGCAAAATACATTTGTTACTCTGATTTTTACTCTTCAGGGTGTTGATCTTGCGTTGAGTGGAGACAGTGCTGATCTCCCCTCTATACAGGGTCACAACCTACATGTCTGTCCTCTTGTGTTAGCAGCTGCCAAAACTCCTTTCCATGCAGATAATTAAAAGTAATTATTCTAATCAAGTGAATCCAGCTTCATGTGATAAACAAAGTCCTTACATTTATCTCATTATTTTCCAAAACCAAACGTAAAAATGCAATTTCAGTACCTACCACCTGCAAAGAACAATGTTTTCTTTTCTTGCAGATAGCTTCTTCCTGTAGCACTGTTTAAATATAGGTATCTGGGAAAAGGAATTAAAATTTGGACCCAGCAAGAAGTGCTAGTTGAGATGAGACACCAACTCAAACCCAAATTCAATTCCAGTTGCACACAAACTAGTCCACAGGAACAAATGGATTGTGTGTACTTCTTACATTCATTCATTTCGTTTTTGGGGATTGGAGGGGTAGATCATGTGGCTTTTGTCACAAAAACATATAATACAGGTAAACCTAATTTCTAATACCAAATTCCCTGCATCCTTCATTGATGCTGCCAACAGACAGTTGCTCTGCAAAAGAAAAGGCCATTCAGGGTAAGATTTCAAGTTGCTAAACTTTGCCTGTTTTTACAGGAGGTGGAGAGAAAAGCAAGGAAAAAAAAGCATATCTAAGCACCCACTGTACTGAAATTGCATAGTTACGCATTGTCCTTTCCATGCTGAATGAGCATCTCTTATGAACTGAGTCAATAATGTCAAATCTATCTGCCTCATTTCCTGAAAGGAATGTATTTATTCTCTGGTATCCCCAGTGCTCAGAGCTGGGAGCCCTGCTCCTGCACATCCCTGCAGCCCCAGGGATCTTTGTAGGATTTCCACACAGGGTTGCTTTGGTTCCTGCAACTGAAGAAAAAGAGATATAAATTGGGTAGTTACAGTCCTGACCACTCATGCTCTTCTCTTGACCCTTTCCATGCAGGATTACTTCAAGTGTCAAAGGGAAGTAACTCTTTTATTTTAAAAATCCCAAGGAAGATTTGCAGCAAGAGGAGAAAATAGTAGCAGTGAGGCACAGGTAAAAAAAAGTCATGGCCAGTGGTTGTGCTGCACAGGGAGGGCAGCTAAAACCCTGAATTGAGCATAATGTGGACTGTGGGTTTTTCAAGCACAGGGATTTCAGCATACAGGTTTTAAAAGAGTCATATTTGGAAAAAAAAAAATAAAAAAATACAGAGACAGCTTTGAATTCCCCTTAGAAGACATAGGAAAGCAACAGAGAGGAACATATGACCAAACAGTACCTTTATGAAATGACCCAGTCAGGCAGGAGTTTCAGTGCAGCTCCTGGCACAGCCTCATCTCACAGCTGCACCCAGCTCTGCTTTCCCTATAAAGTATTTTTTTCCTAGGATGTTCCACCCCATTTTTATTTTTTTTCTGTTATTGTCCCAAGTGCACATAGTCTGTTCAGGTAATAACACCAGTTCTCTTCTGGTGCAGGGTATTTCTGTCTGGTGTATTTACTGGATGTGGAAGTTTCTGGGTCTTAGCAAAGCCACAGGAATCTTCTTTCTTGTGCTGATCCAGCTGCAGGGATCACGACTCGATCCACTTAGCAGTTTTTAGAGCTTCTGTAACAGTAGCAGAGCAAGGGCAGGAGCAGCCTGTGTCTCTGTGAAATAATATTTCAGACCAGTAAGACTCTTGTAGTCAGCTACTGAGCTCTTGCCTCACCTTGACTATATCTTGTTACATAGCAATATCTGTATTAGTGCTACTGTTCTTTAAATGTCAGCTCTTAAACACCCAGCACTCTATCCCACATTATCTCCCTATTCCTGAAAGAAATGGTTTAGCAGGTTTTACTGTGGAATCAAGGCACTGGTGGTCACTGGTTTGTGTGCACACTGGTAACATCTGCACTCACATCCAGCCAAATCTGAAAAGAGCTTGAGGGAGGAACATTTAACAAAAGCTGACAAACAGAAATGGGACTGTATAAATGCCTGGGCTCAGGGGAGGTGCTCTGAGTTCCTTATCTTGGAGCCTAGAGAATCACTACAGACAAATGACCATGTCTGTTTGTATAGCTCCCTTTTTCCTCTCTATTTCACTTGGATAGGTTAGGGAGAAACAGAAGTCTTGAAAGGAGAAGTCCATAAGTAGCTAGGCTTTGGCAGTTTCCTCACAAATCTACTTGATTTATTCCCTAGAAAAATAACAGAACAAACCAAACTAGGAGCATAGGGCAGTGTTCCAAGACCACAGAGTGGTGAGGAGGTAGGGAGTGGGCAGGGGAGGTGTGGGGCACTGCCTGCCAGGAACCACAACATGCACATGGCCCATCAGCCTCCCCTTTCAAAAAGAAAGCAGGGTTTGAAAGTCAAGGTTTTCCTTTTTATAGTTTTTCTTTCATTCTGGAAGAACAGATGCTTCACATCCTATTCTGCAGCCTCAGTGTTGCCTGTGGGCAGCGTGGACCACGAAAATGTAACCAAGCTAATGCTCAATAGGAAGATGAGCATTAGTCTTCATGTCTGTCATTAGAAATGGTATTTGCTTTGGTCATGGAGTGAGACAGGCTCTTATAAATGACAGCAGGCCACCCTGTCTTTCTGACAGTTCTGCTGAATCCTCTACATTTAGTAACTTAGGCAATTGAATGAATACCTAGAAGCATATTTCCAAGCACTCTGCTTGGAAAACACAAGACTTGTGTTGTTGGACTGAACTAGCACCCAGCTTAAAAGCAAAGTTCAATATCAGTTCTGGAAACATTAGGGTTTTATTAAGTGCATAAAGATTTAGCTCTACCTGATTTTGGGTTATCTGAAACTGGTTTCCCCAGTAGCTCCCCCACCATTAAATACACACATGCAAAACCACCACCCATCTCTTTTGTTTTACAGTTGAAGATAATTTTAATTTCCCCCTTCTCCTGCAGGTGTCACAGCAAGGCAGAAGAAGTAACAAGAGACCCAGTGAACCACTCATGTGTTCCCCAGAGTGCTGCCAGCTTCTCAGAAGCCGGATTCTGCATCGTCCAAACACCACCATGGTCACTTCTGCCCCAGCAGGATGCACTGCTTCTCCTCATGCAGACTTTCACTCCCCTCCCTAACATGCAAACAGCCTCCCCAGAGACTTCATCCCCCTCGGCCTGGGCCTTGCACCAGGCACCCATGGGGACAGTTCTGGGCATGGTGGTGTGAAAGGACCATCTCGTCCTCTGTCCTGGAAGCCAAGTCTTTCAGCCTGCTCTTAGGCCAAACTGCTCTTGCAACAACAGCAGAGTGTGGCCCAAGAAAGAACTCCAGTGTTTAGCCCTCTGAGAAATTTTTTAAATAGCAGTGCCTCAACTAAATTAAAGGTGTAAATTAAGCAGTGGCTACACCATCACAGGTGGAAGAGTGTTAACTCAGTCTTCTCATCGCCCACTGATCAGACAAATGTATTTTTACTTTCAATCATTTAAAGCAAGGGAAATCAGTTTCAGGGAAAAAAAAAAAAGTATGTATTTTAGTAAGCATATGGCCTTATAAATAGTGTGTCTTGTTCCTACACTTATGTGCAATTAAGTTAAAGCACATCAGTAGTCCTGCAGTAGTTTTCTCCCAAGAACAGGCACAGATGTGTCCATCAACTTTTGGAGATCCAGGTTCCCAGTTCCTCTTGTTAAAGGAACAGAAGGAGGTTTTCCAGAGTGCTCTACTGGACACATTTTCAGCTCACCCTTTAGTAAATCTCTGGGTCTGAATGCCATTGTTAGCTGCTTGCACTCAAAAGTCTTTTGTGTTCAAGCTGCAGAACATGTAGATTCATGTTACTTTTGTTTTAAAACTGGGAATGTGCAGTATTGTGCTTTCAAAATTCAGAGCTTTATTTCTCAAGTTTTATAATAACACTGTATAATAGTTTTGTATATAGCTGTCCATTTAAAATGATCTATGTTTGTTGAATCTATGGTGTGATACTGTGCTGAAACATGAATCAAGTGAAAGAGCTGGGTATATAAGAACTATGCCTTTATATGGTAAACTCACTGTGGCTAGACTAATGTTCAGGTTAAAGCTTATTTTGCTTTGCTTAAGAGGACTTGTAGTACTTGCAATGCTGAAAGCTTTGCTGGACTAAGTTAGAAGTTAATCCAAGAACTAAATCACTGGTGTATTTTAACCAAAGCACTGCTGTGAGCATATTGAGAATCAGAGAACAGAAGCAAAGATGAGTTGAGAGCAGATGCATGGGCAGCTCAGTTAGGAAGAACCTGCAGAGTGGCAGAGCCCCATTGCAGCTGAACTCTCGTTCCCAACTGGCAGAAGAAGGCAGAGCCCCACTGTTCCCTGCAGAACCATGTAACCTGCCCCAGGTTTGACTTGCAAGACTCTATCACGTTTACAGGTTTGCCATTTTTCACCCCCTTTTTTTCAAGTCTCATAGCACATCACCCAAGCATTGGTCCTTCTATTTAATTCAGCTTCTCTGCTCTCAGATTAGACCCCAGACTACAAAAATCCATGAGTATCAAACACATTTTCCAAGCAGCTTTGCAATGCCCATGTTTACAGCAAGAGCCTGAAGCCCAGGCTCTCAGTGAGCAGCCAGCTCCCTCCTACCCACCCTCCTGTTTTATCAATAGGAACAACATAATTTGGAGATTCAGGACTCACAAGCTTGCTTTCTGGGTGTTACCTAGGGAACCTCACCTGCTGATGTCCCATAGGCTGGTCTCTTCTGATGCTGCAGCAGGTGTCTGGTTCTCTGTCAGGGTCTTTCAACTACCCCTATTTCCACCTAGAAAGAGCAGCTGTCTTCACACAGAGGTTTTATTACTCTGTAATCTTACCTTGTCCTTCAAAGTGAGGTTTTGGCATCTTTCCTCAAGATACATTCCTCAGGAATTCATGGAGAAATATATTATTTTGAGCTACTGCCAGTTCTTTGTTCCATAGTCATCTGTGAAAATTATATTAAATTATCTATCTAATCACAACACAATAAGCAGGCTGAAGCACAGCATTTATACTTTATTTCTCCAGAGCAGCTCTGCTTCAATTAAAGTGAATATTTAAGAACAGGGGGAAGAATCAGAGTAGGTCAGAGAAAAACATTGAACTGAGATGTACAGTTTTACTCTATTTGTGACCTTGAAATAAAGCTCATGATCCTGAAGATTTCTTAGTGCTTGCAAGTCCAAATTAATTACTGGTAAAAACAGCATTGCTTTCAACTACTTCAACAGGTCTGTGGTCATTTAAGCCAACAGTGAGTTTGAACCTCAAAAAAAAATTCTTGTGATTCTTTACAGTGACTGCACATGGAGTCCAATGTGTGATACTTGTAACCCACAAGTTTCTATGTGCCAAGTAACTCCATATTCCTTAATTAAGCATCGACTATATGTTAAGGTGAAACTATGGAAGAAATCAGAAACATTAGAATTCAGTCATCACAGAATCACAGATATTAGGGGTTGGAAGGGACCTAGAAGATCATCTAGTCCAACCCCCCTGCCAGATGGGATGCATTTTCAGGGTTTTGTTTGTTTGTTTTGTTTCTAATTTCAATACTGAAAATATTTCAATGTTTAGAATAAAATAAGTACTTAACAAGTTTCCTTTCTCTTGTGAGGATGGGGAGGGCCTATGATTTTCCAGAATTTATCCAAAGTCGTATCTTCCACATAGTTTATAAAGCACTTAAGCATATCATTGTTGCATATGCTTAGTAATTAATACCCATTGTTTTATCTCAAAGAACCAAAGATGTACAAATGGAGCTATCATAGAATTATAGAATGTTAGGGGTTGGAAGGGACCAAGAAGAACATGTAGTCCAACCCCCCCTGCCAGAGCAGGATCACCTAGACCAAGTCACACAGGAACACACCCAGGCAGGTCTGGAATGTCCCCAAAGAAGGAGACTCCACAACCTTCCTGGGAAGCCCATTCCCCTCCCTGTGAAAAAGTTTTTCCTTGTGTTTCCCCTAAACCTCTTGTGCTCCAACTTACTTCCATTGCCTCTTGTCCTGTCACTGGATGACACTGAGAAGAGTCTGGCTCCATCCTCCCTACACTCACCTTTAACATATTTATATAACATATATATAGACACTGATGAGGTCCCCCCTCAGTCTCCTCCAGGCTAAAGAGCCCCAGCTCTCTCAGCCTCTCCTCATAAGGGAGATGCTCCATTCACTTAATCATCTTGGTGGCCCTGCGCTGGACTCTCTCCAGTAGCTCTCTGTCCTTCTTGAATTTAGTGATAAGGTGTATTGGGTCTGAGCTGGAGATAATTTTCCCCACAGCAGCCCTCCCAGTGCTCTGCTTTGCATTGAGAGCTGGAAAGGTGCAAATAACAGCCCCGTGTTTTAGCTGCTGCCAGTCAGGGCTCACACAACACCAAGGATGGTTTTCAACATTCCACCCCCTCATTGGATGGGGGCGGTAAGATCTTGGGAAGGGACACAACCAGGACAGCTGACCCAAAAACTAGATAGAGGTGGGGGGAGTGACATCTGCTTGTCCTCTGTAGCAACCACTATGTTTGGAGTCCTGCTTCCCAAAAAGGGCCAGACATCTGCTGATAGGAAGGAAAGAATAAAACTTATTTCACTTCCATGCACATAGCCTTGCTTTGCTTTTAATTAAACTGTCTTAACCTAATCCTTAATCTAATTTTCTTCCCCCTGTTCTAGATGAGGGGGGCAGCGATAGGGCAGCTAGGTGGGCACCTGATGTCCAGACAAGGTCAAACCACCACATATGCAAAAAAAAAAAAAAAAAATAAATTCTTTTTTCTCACATCATAACATGTTTGCATCCATATTAGAGTGAAAACAAAATAAAGAGTGTAATTTGCAAAGAACTGCTGTTCCCCTCTTTGAACCCAGACTACAGAAAACCCTTGGAAACCTCTAGGAATGTATCTGAAAAGAAGAGGGAGACCCTTATAGCATGAAGGTTGTTTGTGCAAGAAAAAATAAAGATCTCATATTTCTTCTACTTCTTTTATCCTTGTATGACTCAGAAACATGAAGAATAAATTAGTGAAAAGTCCACAGCTAAGTCCCACGCTGAGAGCTTCTTAATGCAAGCAGGTTCCTGGAAACAAACCATAGCAAATGTAAGGAGGTAACAAACAGTAGCTTTGTACAAGTGAGGAACCATCTCTCTGCATAACCAGGTGACAAACCCTGACTGGGTTACACATCCTGTAGCTCACTTCCAGCTGTTTGGTAAGCAGTATGGCATCTTACTTGCAAAAATGTCTTGCAATGCAGGTACTGACTTTTGTGCTTACACTTTTGATGGTTATCTTCAAAGTGTTTGGGGGACAGTTTTTAAGAAACTTCCCCCTTAAAAAAAATACAAACAAAACCCACAACCTTTAAGTATAGCACAGAGGGGAAATACCAGTTTTTCTGAAGCATTCACTAAAGTCCTTGTTTCCAGGATGTAATGAGCAATAAGTGAACTTCCAGCTACAAAGAAAATCGTTTTACAAAATAACATAGTTCCATATCAGCCTATTGGCAACATGAGAAATGAAAAAATGAGAGTGCTTGCATGGCTGGAGACACAGAGGTAATATGTTTTTTGGATCTAATCTAAACCCTGTGCTGTCAACCTCTTTCTAGGCTAATAACAAGTGTTCCTATTTTCAGCGTGTCAGCAAGCAGATGGAAACGAAAGCCTGCAAGATAACAATCCTCAAACATCAGCAGCTTTCCCAAGAAAACAAAAGGTGGAGTAGCAGAACACTAAAAACAGCTTCACAGTTAATTGCAAGTTAATTGATTTCACCTCCATCATCAGAGCTGGGCTGGTGTATTGGTCATTCTCTGTTCCCTGTTCTGCCTAAATGGTGCCAGCCAATTACCAACCTTTTGGAGTGTTTTGCAGTAGACTAGTCCTTGTCTGCTTGCAATTAGATGTGTGTGTATATATGTATCTATTTACCAGAGGTTGATTTTTTTGCACTAAGGAGAAATTTCACGCAGATTTTTTTTTTTTTTTTTTAGTATATCCACA
>VYZU01044418.1:51317-67130 GCA_013401355.1 Ceyx cyanopectus
AAGAAAATCGTTTTACAAAATAACATAGTTCCATATCAGCCTATTGGCAACATGAGAAATGAAAAAATGAGAGTGCTTGCATGGCTGGAGACACAGAGGTAATATGTTTTTTGGATCTAATCTAAACCCTGTGCTGTCAACCTCTTTCTAGGCTAATAACAAGTGTTCCTATTTTCAGCGTGTCAGCAAGCAGATGGAAACGAAAGCCTGCAAGATAACAATCCTCAAACATCAGCAGCTTTCCCAAGAAAACAAAAGGTGGAGTAGCAGAACACTAAAAACAGCTTCACAGTTAATTGCAAGTTAATTGATTTCACCTCCATCATCAGAGCTGGGCTGGTGTATTGGTCATTCTCTGTTCCCTGTTCTGCCTAAATGGTGCCAGCCAATTACCAACCTTTTGGAGTGTTTTGCAGTAGACTAGTCCTTGTCTGCTTGCAATTAGATGTGTGTGTATATATGTATCTATTTACCAGAGGTTGATTTTTTTGCACTAAGGAGAAATTTCACGCAGATTTTTTTTTTTTTTTTTTTAAAAAACCCCAAGACCTTTTTTAACGGTTTCCCGCCTTGGGTTTTCTGGCGTTTTTGGGGCCTTTTTTTTTTTTTTTTTTTTAAAAAACCCCAAGACCTTTTTTAACGGTTTCCCGCCTTGGGTTTTCTGGCGTTTTTGGGGCCTTTTTTTTTTTTTTTTTTTTAAAAAACCCCAAGACCTTTTTTAACGGTTTCCCGCCTTGGGTTTTCTGGCGTTTTTGGGGCCTTTTTTTTTTTTTTTTTTTTAAAAAACCCCAAGACCTTTTTTAACGGTTTCCCGCCTTGGGTTTTCTGGCGTTTTTGGGGCCTTTTTTTTTTTTTTTTTTTTAAAAAACCCCAAGACCTTTTTTAACGGTTTCCCGCCTTGGGTTTTCTGGCGTTTTTGGGGCCTTTTTTTTTTTTTTTTTTTTAAAAAACCCCAAGACCTTTTTTAACGGTTTCCCGCCTTGGGTTTTCTGGCGTTTTTGGGGCCTTTTTTTTTTTTTTTTTTTTAAAAAACCCCAAGACCTTTTTTAACGGTTTCCCGCCTTGGGTTTTCTGGCGTTTTTGGGGCCTTTTTTTTTTTTTTTTTTTTAAAAAACCCCAAGACCTTTTTTAACGGTTTCCCGCCTTGGGTTTTCTGGCGTTTTTGGGGCCTTTTTTTTTTTTTTTTTTTTAAAAAACCCCAAGACCTTTTTTAACGGTTTCCCGCCTTGGGTTTTCTGGCGTTTTTGGGGCCTTTTTTTTTTTTTTTTTTTTAAAAAACCCCAAGACCTTTTTTAACGGTTTCCCGCCTTGGGTTTTCTGGCGTTTTTGGGGCCTTTTTTTTTTTTTTTTTTTTAAAAAACCCCAAGACCTTTTTTAACGGTTTCCCGCCTTGGGTTTTCTGGCGTTTTTGGGGCCTTTTTTTTTTTTTTTTTTTTAAAAAACCCCAAGACCTTTTTTAACGGTTTCCCGCCTTGGGTTTTCTGGCGTTTTTGGGGCCTTTTTTTTTTTTTTTTTTTTAAAAAACCCCAAGACCTTTTTTAACGGTTTCCCGCCTTGGGTTTTCTGGCGTTTTTGGGGCCTTTTTTTTTTTTTTTTTTTTAAAAAACCCCAAGACCTTTTTTAACGGTTTCCCGCCTTGGGTTTTCTGGCGTTTTTGGGGCCTTTTTTTTTTTTTTTTTTTTAAAAAACCCCAAGACCTTTTTTAACGGTTTCCCGCCTTGGGTTTTCTGGCGTTTTTGGGGCCTTTTTTTTTTTTTTTTTTTTAAAAAACCCCAAGACCTTTTTTAACGGTTTCCCGCCTTGGGTTTTCTGGCGTTTTTGGGGCCTTTTTTTTTTTTTTTTTTTTAAAAAACCCCAAGACCTTTTTTAACGGTTTCCCGCCTTGGGTTTTCTGGCGTTTTTGGGGCCTTTTTTTTTTTTTTTTTTTTAAAAAACCCCAAGACCTTTTTTAACGGTTTCCCGCCTTGGGTTTTCTGGCGTTTTTGGGGCCTTTTTTTTTTTTTTTTTTTTAAAAAACCCCAAGACCTTTTTTAACGGTTTCCCGCCTTGGGTTTTCTGGCGTTTTTGGGGCCTTTTTTTTTTTTTTTTTTTTAAAAAACCCCAAGACCTTTTTTAACGGTTTCCCGCCTTGGGTTTTCTGGCGTTTTTGGGGCCTTTTTTTTTTTTTTTTTTTTAAAAAACCCCAAGACCTTTTTTAACGGTTTCCCGCCTTGGGTTTTCTGGCGTTTTTGGGGCCTTTTTTTTTTTTTTTTTTTTAAAAAACCCCAAGACCTTTTTTAACGGTTTCCCGCCTTGGGTTTTCTGGCGTTTTTGGGGCCTTTTTTTTTTTTTTTTTTTTAATATATCCACAAGCTCATTTGAACGGTATCAGCACTGTTAAGTTACAGGTGCCTTGAAGTTATACCAGAGCTTTAATCTTCCTGAAAGCATGGATTTCTCTATGCAGTCTCAAAAGTATAATCTTTGGAGGTACAATATTATAAGCTTATTTATCATTCAAAGCATATTAGCTGTTTTGTGTGTAGTATACCTTATTAAGATTTTTAAACACAATACTTTCTTTACACAAACCCCGTAGCAATTTAGATGAGCACTCTGATAAAAAAAAAAGAGTTCCCTAATTAATAGTCTTCTACTGATTCCTCCAATAGCTTAATTAAAATAAACAAGCAGCAGAATTTTAACATGATTAATTCTAATAAGATTTTTTTTTTGAATCAGCTCATTCTACTCCTAATATTTCTAGCAGAAAGTGGCTTATTTCTCATTAGTCTCTTTCATCGTGCTGAATCTCTCACTTGTCCTGCTAGGGTAATTGCAGACATCTGTACAAGTTTAGCACAAAGACTGTGAAGTCCTAGAGGGGATACAGTAATTTGTTTACATAAATAAAATATAAGCCTGCTTTACCTTTGGGAAAGTGTTAGTGCTTATTCGCACAAAAAAAAAACCAAAACCCTCCAACAAATTAATTCAAGTAAACAGCAAATAACAGTTAATAGTCATTTTCTATTATAGACCTTAGGCTTAGCTATTCAAATTTACATCCATTTTGCATGTAAATCAAGTGTTATTTTCTGGTTGATTTAACATTTATTGTTTTTAATGCAAGTCATTCTTACTAAATCAAGATTAAGAAACACAAATCAAAAGTTTTATAGCTTTCTTTTGCCTTGGATCCACTGGCTCAGAATTTTACCGAGGCTGTTATAAGAGCTGGACACCATCATCAGTATGAACTGTTAGGTTCCCAAGACAAGCTATTTCAAATTATAGGAAATTCTTTAGAGGTGTACTATGAGCTAGAGATCCATCAATTGTAGGTTTTAATGCAGCGCCCTTAAAGAGTTTTGTCTAATTCATTATTTTAAATTGCCACATCAGGAGGAAAATGGTGATTCATAAGTATTAACTTTGTCCTTTGTGAACATAACACAGTGTATATGCCAAGTCAGTCCTTGATCCTGCACTAAGCATAGTTAATTTCATTAAAGCTACTGATGCTATTAATGTATATTTTGTGAAAGACTTGGGTAAGGGCTTGGATAACAAGATACAAGTGTCTGAAAAAGGAAGGTTCACTCAGCCAAGCAAACAAAATCAAATCCTGAGCCCACAGCTACTCTACTGACTTTGGTAGGTCCACTTCCAGATATAAAATTTGGCATAGATACAAGGTGGGGACTTCTGCACAGTCTTTTCCAAGTGGTTCTAAGAGAATCTGTATAGTTTCAGGGGAAATGTAAAAATTTGTCCTAAATTAATTTGGTTGAAGAGCAAGGACCATCTTATTCATTGTAATGCTTACCAGTCCTGGTAAACATTGTGACCCTGGGTGGTCACAGCTCCATAAGCAGCTGAGCTTGGGTTCTCCTCACCTGTTGCTTGTTTAATTATTAGGCTATTTTGAGAGTTTCTCTATAAATTCCCCACTCCTTTGCCTTTCAGGGGAGGAGTCATGGTTTCTCAGGAATAGTTGTCTGTGTCTCCTCTGAGGAGTTGCTTCTGTAAAGCACTTGTAACAACTTCTCTAGGAGGCACCTATTTACCCCTGCAAAAGAAAAATTCCCTCCTAATGACTGAGCAACAAGAGGAAAAAAGTAACCAGGTAGAAAGAAATATTTCTGCTGCTTACCTTAATGGGAGTATCACTTATTTCTCTTCTTCTGTGAGAGTCAGCAGTAGACAGTAGCTGTGAGGATCTTTCTAATATATGCACCTCCTTGTTGTCTTGTAGAGCAGAAAAATGGGACCAGGGCAAGCCATGGAGATCCTGCTATCAAGCACACAGTGCCCAGATCATCACAAAACTGTGTCCGGAAGATCTGCTGAAAAGGTGAACAAATGCATCCAAAGTTATATGGACTTGGAAGAGGAGAACCCCACTGCAGACCTGAGTCTTTCTCCAAGAACTGGCCCTTCTGGGAAGCCACAGCCATCTCTAGGGAATGCATCACCTTCCCAGCGAGGTTTTTCTTCATCCTGCCAAGGACAGTCTGTCAAGCCAGCTCTGCTACCACTGCTGCCAGTCCCTCCACTCTTACCTCCTAGGTGTAAGGTTCCTTCTCCACCCCTTCCCCCTCCATTGTTCCCATCTCACCAGCCATGCAGCAATCCCAAGTGCAATCATCTTTCTTGTGGTTATGGGAGGCAGCCCCACACTATGAAGATGCCAACATTGAGGATGAAGATGTTTCACTGGCAGAAGCTCCCATCTGAAGTGGTGAGACGTACGTGCTTGTTTGTAACACTGGGCTGATTAATTAATTTATTTTGCATCCAAACAAAACTGCTCATGTTAGGGAGGTGGGCCTTGACCCAATAAATCAGGTCACATTGCTTCCTTTCCGTCCTACAAAAATTAGGAATCCCAAATAGACATAAAAAGCTAGGCCTTTGCTAATAAATGGAGGAAATAGATTGGGAAAGCCACTGAACTGAACCTCTGTGGCTGCTAAAATGATCTTCACTTAACCTTCAATCTCTATTTGTTACTTGTTAAATGTAAGTCTGCATTAATTAAGGCTTGCAAAATGCTCTCTGTGTGGAAAGATCTGTTGAACAGTCATGCTCTGTGGTTCTTTGTAATGAACTCATGGCACATTACTGCTGAATGTCTTCTCTGCTGAAACTTTTGGGGTTTTGGTTTTATTTGTTTGGTTTGTTTTTTGGTGTGAGTGGGGTTTTTTTGTTTTGTTTTGTTTTTTGCTTTAGTTTTGTTTTGTTGTTTTTTTTCCTTTCACAGCCAGAAGATGCATCAACTAAGATCTAAGGCTGAAAACTTTTGTCAGTAGAGCTTGGGAACATGTACACTCAGGGTAGGATGTAGCCTCTGACAGCAGCCATGTGATTTGTGGGTGGCTTTTTTCCTTTCACACAAAATAACATGAAGGTCTGTGGTTAACATGTGGATTGCTAAAGGGGTTTGCAAGTGCTGTTCAACCTTCAGCAGACTATGAACATATTTCCATTTTTGGTGCAGCACTGTAGAAATTCAGATTCATCATGTCTTCAGTGTCACTGTTGCAATCTCTAAAGAAGGAGGTGAGATCCTTTGCTCCAGTGTTGTAGAAAAGTTCATGTTTTGAAGTGCTGGGTGTTATTCAGATGACTCCTGATGATTCTAGTAATAATGCTGGTTTTTAGAATCCTCATCTCTTGCAAAGAGAGACCTACTTGTTTGGTTACCACAATTCTGTGATATGTAGCCAGTCAGCAATAGCAAAAAGAATTAGGAGCAGACCATGAAGTTCACCTGCTGTGGTAGTTTTCCAGGTTATATTACCATTCAAACCTCTGGGATGCTGTCTGTGGGTGTTGCTACTCTTAAATAATTAACTAATTATTCAGAACTAATGAGTGTCATATTTCATTAACCTCTAAAGTGTTTTCCCTTCCACAAATAAGACTGCCTTGAAAGTGTCCTCTACCTCTGTGGTTCATCTTGAAGTGTTATTGTCTTCCAGAAAGCTGCTCTATGTGGACTGTGATGGCAAACAGCAGCAAGGAACTGGTTGAGCCTGACTATGCAAGCTTGGAGCTACTTTTTTCTGTCCCGCCAACAGCAACTAACAAGGAAATAGGGCCAAAATTAAAGAAAACAAAAGAGGTACTTGTACTGCTCACTTTTCATAGAGCCTGGCAATATTCTTTGAAGTGAAAAGTTTATTCACTCTTTATTGTTGCCAATCATTTATAATAAGAAAGTTTGAAATACTTTTATATCTATTGCATGTAGTTAAGAAAAAAACAAAAACAAACAAACCATAAGAGATGTTTAGAATTCAACATGTTGGAGTAACTCTGCTGGGGGACAAGATTTCATCTGAGAGAAGGAGGACATGCAGAACATGGGAATTTCAGTATTAATTCTTATAAATTGGAATATTCTAGAGAAATCAATTCCCTTCTTTATGCATTTTTTCTAATTGATCTAATGACCTGTACTGTTGTAAAGTGCCCTGAGTTTGATCAGTGCAAATTGTTAATAATATTACCAGAGAAGAATGAATCTTGCCCAACAAACAAAGTTATAAAGTTTAAAATTAAGGTAAATGTATTTCTAGCTGACTGCTTTTTTTCTGTTCACAGATAACATTCATAGGTCCAAGGAAAAGCTTCCTTCTGAGTATATTTCTGAAGCAATTCAAGTGGTAAGATTTAGATAGTACATCTGAATTACTTATTTGATGTGTCTATGTATTTTTTCAGATACTAAGTGAAATAAATTTAGCAGAAATACTTTACAACCGCTATTTAACAAGGAGTCAACCTTGTTTTTCCTTTTTTTTTTTTTTTAAACTAATGAGATGTGGCAGTCTCTTTCCACACTATTAATATCATGTCTCAAAATGGTATTAAACCTAAAATGGACCACTAATTCCTAAAGATACAATATTAATAAATAACAGCAAAATCATGTGGAAACATCTTTTCTTTGAGTATTATTGACATAAATACCAAGTGCTGCTAACAACCAATAGTGAAGATTCCTGATTGAAAGTCTCAAGTCACTTATTTAAAGAGTTACCTCCAGGGATTCAGATCCGAAATTGTATGCAGTTTTTATTTACAGTTTTTCTATAAATCGGAAGCCATTTCTGTAATTAAACAAATGGAAATTTCCCAAGTCACATCCCTCATAGGGAAGGGAAAAGACCAAACAAAAGGAATCTGCACAAGTTTTTGGCAAAATACCTTTATTCTTGGACACCCTCTAACTACTGCAGGATGAAGATGGATGTTCTGCTGTCTCCCTGCCCTTTGTTATAAGGGCTTCAAAAAGAAACTCGGCCTAGAAGTTCCTTTGTGTAAAGAATAAATTTGAATCAGTCAGAGGGTTTGGGTTTGGTTGGTTGGTTGTTTTGTTGTTTGTTTTTTTTTTTGCTGGCTTTTTTATTTCTTTATTTTACACTCTTTCCATTGCAAATTGCTTCTCGGCAGGGAAGAGCTGTGCACAGCCTAATGCAGTTGCTATTTCCTCTCTCTGTGCGGTTCCCTGGGCAGCAGTTAAGCTCTAAAGAGAGAAGCCAGGGACCGTGGGACCAAAGAGCCTGCTTGCACCGGTGAGGGGTGAGGCTGCCCTGCAGCTGGGTGCTGCCCCTGTCAGTCTGGTGGCTGCAGGGGAGCCGAGCTCTCCAGAGCAGTCTGGACTCATTTCAAAGATGTGTCTGCCAAAGTTTCAGGGAAGGATTTGAAGTAAATCCTTCAGGGATCTTCATAAAAATACTGCTCAGCAGGAGGAGAGACATTGGTTTTAGCCTTGGCTTTGCTGCAAGTGTGCAGAAATTCAAAGTAAATCTCTTCCTAGTGACACTGAACAACATCAGTGAAAGGAAAGCTTTTGGGGTTGTGTAAAGATGAACAAAGCCCAGAAATCACATCTAAATGATGATGAATAATGCTTTGGGCTTAAAAAGAATCCTTTGCTTTTTCATATCTCCACTGTACTTCTGAGGACTAAGATCCAAAATGTAATGGCAAGAATTATTTAATTTACTCCTACAGTGCTGGTTGAGAGATTGGAGTCTCTGTCATGTTACTGCTCCCTCCACTGTTGCTCCACAGCACCTCTCTCTTTCCTACAGCTCCAGTGAAGAGATTGCTGCCATGATTCAGAAAGGGGATACTTCCAAGCTGGATGCTGAGTTACTGAAGCAGCTACTTAAACTGCTGCCTGAAGACCATGAGGTATCTATTGAGTGCATTATTCTGATGGAGTGCAATGTGGTTTGAACCCAGCTTGAAAATGCTTGCAACACCAAAGCAAGAATCTATGACCAGATCCCACATGCTCCTGCACCATCTCAGTCAGTGACTTTCCACACTATAGCAGTGAGAAGTTCACACAGGCAACAGCACATTGGGAGAATCAACATAGTTGTAGACCAAGTGCTGCTCTCTATTCCCATTATTTGAATTAGATGAAGTATGTTAGCATTTGTGGACTTAAGTGAATAAAGAGCCGTTCAGAACAGGTTTCAATGAAGAGAAAGGGAAATGACCCATCTTTTTCAAAGGGACTGATGGAACTCTATGCTCTAACTTGATGAAGCCCTGTATACAGATCAGGGATTTATCTTACAAAATGCTGTACATATGCTGGCAACCTTCCAGTCAAAACAAAATCAACATATCTGTCCTTGCAAACCAGTTCACATAGGGAATCTATTGTTGCTCTGTCTCACTCCTATTTCCTGTGCACACAGCAAGTTCAGAAAAGCCAGTTTCATGCCTGTAAGAAGCAATGAGCACCAGAAATATTTGTATGGTTATTTTACTGTTTTGTTCCCCATTAGATAAATAGCCTGAAATCTTGCAAAAAAGAAAAATCAGAACTAGCAAATGCAGATCAGTTTTATCTCCATCTCTTGGAAGTTCCTAGGTAAGCATATTTTTTTCTTTCTTCAACCCATAAGTGTGATGTGTCCTTAACAACCAAGACATTTGTTTCTTCTGCTAGAGGGATGTTCCTGACACTCAACCTTCAGGAGAGATCATCTGACTGCTATTTGTAGAGCTGATTTGAGAAACTTTTCCCCACCAAAGGCAAAACAGGCTTTCAGACACCTTTGGCAGACCACAGTTAAATTCACTTTGGTATTAATAAGTTAGTGAGAAAACTGTTGAACAGCTACTCTCTCTATGAAATAAAGCTACAGACTGAACACTTTCCCCAGGCTGCTGATTCATTCCACCCTAGTGATGTTCCAGTCTACCAAAGAGAGCCCACAAACCCATAAGTGAATCACATCAGTGCCTGTGCTTTTACCACCTCCCTCATTTTTACCACTCACAGAGAAATCTTTATGCTATTCAGAAAAACATGGTGATATGTAATACTTCATAGGAATAGTTTTCCATAAATCCAAACCATTGCCATGCCACAACCAAAGACACTTTTTTGAAAATGCCATGGTGAAAATGTGGCTCTTCATTTTCTCAAACTTAGAGCTAGATTTAAAAGAACTTTAGAAAATGTTTTAATGGCTGTTCCACAACAGAAATCCATGGTGAGGCAAAAATACTGTTAAAAGACATCACTGCAAAAGTATTTCTACTTTCTATTTGCAAAGTTAAAAGGAAAAACAAAAATCCTGGCTAGTGCTGCCCAGGAATTGTCAAAAATTATAGCCTCGTTATACTAGGAAGTCACTGCCAGATGTCAGTGCAACATTGCTTTCGACAAGAGGAGATGATAATTGTTTCTAGGACATCTTTGGAAATATCTGCTTGATTTATTTATAATCCAGTTCTTGTGTCAAAGCATTAAAGAGAACATAACAATGCTGGTACTGCACTTTGCCTAAAATGGGACATTGTCTTGCTGAACACAAGTCAATTAATCAGGCCTGTGTTTGTTTTTTCCCACCAATCTCTTCTAGCTACCAGTTGCGCATTGAATGTATGCTGGCCTGCGAGGAAACAAAAGTCCTGCTGGAGTGTCTGTGGCCAAAAGCACAAGCCATCAGGACAGCTTGTGAAAGTAAGTACATCAGTGTTATGCCTCAGCATCTGTTGTAGCATATGCTATAATTTAATAAAAATTGACCTTTTAACTGCTGAACATGTAGCGAACATCAAAATTCTTCTGCAGATTCCTGCTTCTAAAACACATTCTGCAGAACTGCAATTTGTTCTGTCTAAAGGAAGCTTTGGTCATCATGAGCAACACAAACCTCTCCTTTATCACTGATTCTGCAGAGAATAAGGAAATCACCTTTATGTCAGTGAAAGTTTCTGTTCAAATATAGGTTAAATTTTTGTGTGGAGGTTTTTGTCCATAATGACTAATTGATTCCAGTTTTACCTCTGGTCCACACTAGTTGCAGGCCACAGTCACAGGCCACAATATGGTTTGGCTTCCAAAACAGGCATCCTAGATAATGTTCAGCAATGTTTCAGGAACTCCCCCTCACAAAATTAGTCTTGGATTTAGCTTTAAGTCAGCTCTTTCATTAAGTTTCTCTTGGATTCTAGCTTGAGTTCAGTATTTTTAGAGAGTCATTGACCTGTTGAACAGTTCAATGGCAAAACTTTTGGTTTTGTACATAAAACTGGTGTATACCTGGCTGTCTCATGCCAGTGTTATACTTACTTGTTGCAATCTTAAAACCCGACTTTGTTGCAATCAACAGCTCTCTGCTGTCCCACCCTGTGGTCCCCATTTCCCCTCCATCTTGTGTGGGTCAGTGTTTCTATTCTAGTTCTGCCCAAAAAATGTATTCTTATCCCAGATTTCCTACTAAAATGCTCAGCTTCTGCTTACCACTCTTACTAACAATGAGAAAAAGGCAAAAAGCTCCCTTCTTGACCTAGTGTGGAAACAGCTATAGACTTCCATAGGTTTATATGCTTTCCTATATGCTGTTTTCCCTCATAAGTGGCTGCAGGGACTACATATCTATATTCCAAACTTGATGGGAAGGCTTGTTTTCCATCTATTTGTAGAGAAAAGACCACGATAGAAACTTACTCATTCCACTTCTATTCAGCTGATTGATTTCTCTACTGGTATGTTTCAAATTTCATATCAATGGCTTGACATAATCTTAGATAAGAATTTTGTTAACCCACTGTCAAACCTAAGGAAAAAAAAAATCCCATTTCAGATTATTTAATTTATTGAAAATGTCTTTCTTTTCATTCCTCAGCACTTCTTACCAGTCACCGACTACCAGTTTTCTGCCAACTGATTCTTAAAGTTGGAAACTTTCTGAACTATGTAAGTAAATTAATTTAATTGCTCTATTTCTAAAAATAACAGAAAATGCAAATGCTAGTTTTGGAAACTGAAGGAATGAATTTTTTTCTGTATCTTCTAGGGGCATCACAGTGGAGATGCTGGAGGTTTTAAAATTAGTGCTCTGCTCAGACTAAGAGAAACAAAAGCAAACCAGAGCCACATTACTCTGCTTCACCATATTTTGGGGGTAAAACAAAACTGTGACGTTATTCCTGTGGGCATTATTATCAAATTTTCTTTCCCCAAAAACTAAGGGGCTTTAGTTTTTACTTTACCTGAGTAGGTATCTGTAGGGTGGTCCTCTGTGCCTGAAATACCCTGAAAACTTTTCTACTCCTCTACGTGCAGATGGGATCAAATCGATAGGCAGAACTATTTGGAGAGTTAACATTAGGTTTCCTTTCTCAAGCTTGCTTAACAAATCTGCTGGCTGTTTTCTTCTCCAGCTGCTCTCTTGCATGTGTCAAAATAAATTAATTTTAGTGCTGTGAAGAGAAAAATCTCAGGTGAGCTTGCATACTGTGGCAGCATGTGGGATGCAAGCCTAAGCAGTTAAAAGAGCCTTTTGTGTTCTTTTAAATACCCTATGGGTGCCAACTTGAGAAAAAAAAATGAGCAAGTCTAAATGTACCTGTATACATATAAGAATGAAATCTGAAGGGTTAATTTTTCAGTCCTCATGTTGTTCAGCTGAAAAACTTTCATACTCTTTGTCTGACTGTGCCAGGTAACCATTTTTCACTTCAATTTTAGGAGGTTGAAAAAAACCACACGGATCTGATGCAACTTCCCAGAGATCTTGACACTGTTTCCAAGGCAGCAGGGTAGGACATCATTGTTTGTTTTTGTCATGTATGAATTGCCAACCTCTTTAAAGCCAACCAGAAGCTTAGTCATTTTATGGTGGTGTAATAAGGTCACAGAAGTTCTCTGCTGTGGGACAGAGAGGTTCTCTTCTAACACCAAACAGTGTTGGGATTTATAAATCAACCTGGTTAAGATGATTTACATGGAGCTCGGTGTGATTTGTCTTTTAGATGCTCCAGTACAACCTCCAAAGGAAAACTGTATTAAATACTGATCTTTCTCATTTTCAAGGACCAGATTCTTCTTCCACATAGTGCAATAGAATCAGACCTTCCCTGAAATTTCTCACTCATATTCATGTGCAAGCCCATCAGGAGGTACTTATGCACAGCTGATGTAAGGAGGGAATAACTAAGGTGATTTATTGGCAACTGGGGGACCTCGGGAGTCCTGGAGTTGAGTATCATCAGCACAAGTTTCTAATATATGTGGGTAGAATCTGGTTTTGCAGACTTTGCCCCATGTGCCTGAAAGCCTCAAAAGTCTGACACCAGCTCTTTCACTTTAGCTCGGAAAAGCTGCATGGAGGGGATATGTTAATTTACACTAATTGAAATCCATCTTTGTAGCACCAGAACTAATATTTTTTAATCCTGGTACAAATTCCTAGGATCCTTGCAGTGTTATACATTACCTTGCAACTAAGAGCAGGGGTAACTTTTAAATCTGGAGATGAATAAGTAGCTGCTGAAAAAATGTATTTAAGTATTTTTAGTCTGTAAGACAACAGAAAACATTGTCTTTTTTGAGTTTTCTGTGCAGAATTTAAGTTGGGAGTAATTTTGAATCATTAATTTATTTTTGGCTTGTATCATAATGGAAGTACTTCTATTACCTGAAACTGAATCTTGCTGGTGAAATATATAAATGTACTTGGATTTTGGTTTGGTTTTGGTTTTTTTTTATAAAGTAATTGTCCTTTTGTGTAGTCAAAGTCTCAAACTTAGTAAACTGATTCACTAATCAACCTGTGGAGAACAAATCCTGCAAGGGACTCTTCTAATACTGCTCACATTTAGATGCACCATGAAACCCTATGTCAGATTATGCTAGTTCAGTATTTTTTGTCTGGCACAAATAGTAGGTCAGAACCATAAAGGATGTTGGTTCAGCAGTCTAACATGTTTGGGTCTCCATGTGAGCTAAATGAACTCTGAGAAGAGATACAATTTTGGACTATAGATAGATTTGGAAGAAAAGGCAAGAAGGAATTAGAACCAGATAAGTAAGGACAGAGTTGTCACAAGGGTGATGAATGTGTGTTGCCTATGAATAAAAATAGGCTGGAAATTTTGGAAGAGTTTAGAACAGAGATATTCTTCCACAGCTTGTCCAGGCAAAAGCACAGATTCTTTCTTAGAATAGAGTTTGAACACATAGAAAAGGATTTGTCTAGAGAACTACCTACAAAAGCAGGATCCAGGTTGGACAATTAATTCTACATTCATTTGCAGAGATGATAGTGTCTATAATAACTTAATGGAAACAGAAGACTCATCCCTTCAATGAACTCTCCTTTTTGTGGCCCTTCCAGAACCCACTTTGATCTTCTGCAGGCTGAGGCAGAGGCCAATTTGAAGAAACTGTTGGAAATAGAGAAGCGTTTATTTTTGTCGACAGAGGATTTAAAAATACAGCATGCAAAAGCTGTTCAAGTAGGTAATGTGGGTGTACACACTTCCCAATCTTCTTCCAAAACACTTGAAATGTCTTCTCAAAGGCACTGTAAATCAGATTACAGATGGACATAGAGCTTTATGGTAGAAGGAGCATCAGATTTTCCTCCAGGTCTGTAATACCATAATAAGGAAACAGCTGAGGACTAGTCAGCTAGGGGAGGGGAAGGGAGGACAAATAAAAGGAAGACTATATATATGAAATGTATGATGCCACTATAAGTGCAATGCAGAAACAAGTTTTGTCTCAATGTTCTTTGGGGGGAGAAAGGTGAAAAGATTTGCAGTATGGGGTTTTTTTGCATGTATTTGCAAACATCCTAGCTTTTCATGTTTCCAAAACAGGGTCATTTAACTAAGGCTAAAAGGTAGAAGTCCTGATACTGTATCTCCCTTGAGCAGTCATCGCACAACGTGCCAAATTTCCACATGGCTGTATGATGAAAACTGCTTTTGGACCAAATGCAGATATTCAATTAGGAAGAAAATATCACACATTATGTACTAATGTTAATTGCCATTTTTAAAAGCTGACTGCTGTCTGTTAACTGGCATGAGTCTTCTCAGCAGCTTAGAATATGCTACTTCTTAACATGCATAAATTGTGTTGCAAACTGTCTCAGGGCAGTCTCAATGCTTCAAAGGACCTGCAGAAGGAGTTTGCCATTATTGAAAAGAAGAAGGAAGAACTTGCTGATTATCTTTGTGAAGACCGAGAAAAAATGTCTTTGGAAGATGTATTTACAACAATGAAAACCTTCAGAGAACTATTCCTCAAGGCCTTACAGGTGGTTTGCATTTGTGACTGTTTAGAAGCAAATTGAGAACTCTTTTTTAATCAAGCAATAGTTTATTTTTTCTACTACTCCAAGCTGGGCTACCTGAAGCCTGGCTGTAGAAGTACATGAAAGTAACTGTTTCCTTGCAACCTGCAGGAAGAAAGTAGCATGTAGGCAAATATAAAATATCATTTATATAAATATATATAAAAATGTTGGGGTTTAAGTTTTTGGTTTTTTTGTTTTTTTTTTCTTTAGAGAACTAAGAACCCTCCAAGTTGTTTTTTCCACTGTAAAATTACTAATCAGGCCTAATACCATTAAGAGCTTAGTGGTGTGAGAACAAATGAGCAACCTGACCTGCTTTATAGGCTTTGCCAACAGGCAAAAGGTAAATTTTTGTATAGGCACAGCTTAATTGGAAGCTATGTTTATATGTAGGTATTCCCTTGTACTAGTTCAAAACAGTATGTTTTGTGTCCGTACAAGAGATTCTTTTTGGCACTTAATTAGTTTAAGATTTCTTGCAACAAGGAGTAAGAAAACAGCAATTTCACCATATAAAAAAAAAGTGCAGAGAACCTTCCAATTACCCTCTAGTAAACCTCCATTTCTCATCATCTACTAAGTACTTCACACCTGAACTAATGTCTTTCCTCTAGGGTTTTCTTGATGCCAGCTGATAATGACTTCACATTTATATACTTTAACAGCAACAATCACCCACTTGTGTGCTGATTCCAGGAGTCCCAGACTGGAATTCTATAGAAAGACTAATCCACAATAAGTATTGCAAGAATACAGACAACTATGCTGGGCAAGAGCAGCTGAAGGAGTGCTCTAGGGCAGGTCACAGTTTCAGATGAAAGGTGCTTTTGAGGAACAGTTGGAAAATGAAAGATAACTATTTCCTTTGATGTACCCACTACCTGCTTCTCCTGTGAAGCAGTGGGCTCCCATTTTGCAAGCCATACAGCTACCCAGGCTCTCTAACAGTCCCAGCAAAGGTTATGTAGTGTCCTAGTATAGCTGCAGAAGTTCTGAACTATTTTTTGGGTGGAACAACTAGAAGGAAACTTCTTTTGATCTACCCAACATGTAAACTCCCTTTCATCCTATTTTTGGTTCCATTTCTCCAGAGCTCCTCTCTAATACATCAGCCCCCAGCCTGTACTGATACATGGAGTTGTTGTGCCCCAGATGCAGCACCTTACACTTGCTCTTGTTAAATTGCATTAAATTTCTC